>JABFDZ020000045.1:16874976-16886917 GCA_019775955.2 Pollimyrus isidori | reverse complement strand
TTTCATGCGACATTCTGACGAATTCTTCTTTGTCCTCCATGCAGTCCTGACCCAGCCTGTCATGCTTCTGTTTCAGCTACCCAGATCCTTCTTTGTCGGATCGACCCGTCAGGCCTCCTTGGCCCTTTGTCCCCTACCCTGACCGTGATTAGTACCCCAACCGTGATAAGTACCCCGACCGTGATTAATACCCCGACCGTGATTGGTACCTCGACCGTGATTAATACCCCAACCGTGATTAGTACCCCAACCGTGATTAATGCCCTAATCGTGATTAATGCCATAATCGTGATTAATACCCCGACCGTGATTAATACTCCGACCGTGATTAATACCCCGACCGTGATTGGTACCTCGACCGTGATTAATACCCCAACCGTGATTAGTACCCCGACCGTGATTAAGCTTGCCGATTCAGTTTCTGTTTGCCCTCCGCCCAATAAAAGTTGCTGTTTTAACCATTTCTCTTCCGTGGTGTAACACATGGATGAATACATTTTATTTTTAAAATTAAAAACACACTGATGCAATAATGACAAAGATGATTATTTCTTAATAAATGTACAGTTTTATTTTTTTACTCATATGTTTTTGACATTTGGAAATAAAATGCACATTTACCTCGATGAAAAAGCTAACAAATGGCCCCAGACTCTTAATTCTCAGTCTCCTAATTAAAGTCTTAATTTAGGCCAATATTAGTTTTCATTACCACTTTTCCACATCTGTTCTGCAATAAACAAACAATCACTATTCGTTTACAGTTGTATAAGCAATATTACATTTTCTCCATGACAGAAGACATTGAAATGTATAAGTAGAGATATCATTAAGTCTGTTGTTTCTTCATGCCGTATCTCCCAAAGTGTTACCAGGTCATAATATACAATAAAGTTACTCAATAACCGCACGGAAAGTTGTATTAAAGGCAAACATGATGTTGAATGCTACTCCTGCAGATGACAGAGCTTTCTGTGCCTATAACATTAGTTATGCACAGACATGCAGACATGCACGCATACATGCACACACACACACAGACATGCACACATGCACACATACAGATACACACACAGACATACATACATGCAGACATGCACGCATACAGACACACACACAGACATACATACATGCACGCATACAGACACACACACAAACACACACAGACACTCAGATTTTAACTCCAGGAAAAGAGCAAAGATGGGCTGCTTTCCCAATGTGTTACCATTGTAGGTGGCATGTGTCACCTTAGGAAGAGTTATAATTAGCATCTGCTTATATTTAACACAGTATATTCAGAATGCATGAATGTGGTGGTACCCCAGCCGCAGAATGAACCTGCTTCTACTCCAGACTGTACGATGCACAAGATAGAAGGATAACCAAAGTTAACAAAATAAGTGCTATAACATAAAAATATATAAAACGTATATACAGTGGTGCCTGCGGGTCACGAACGCTGTGGTCTGCGAACAATTTGGTTCACGACAAAAAATTCCGTGAAAGAAATGCATTGGCTCACATACAGAATTTGGCAGATCAACAGATTCCTCAAACAGATTCCTTTTTTATACCAGCCTGGCGCATGTCCCAGCATGCCCCGCATGTCCCAGCATGCCCCACATATCCCAGCATGCCCCACGTGTCCCAGCGTGCCCCGCATGTCCCAGCATGCCCCACGTGCAATTGTAAACAGAAGGACCACAACAAGCGACCAACGAGCACCGAACCCAAATACACAGACGGGAAACACAAGGTTGTTAGACGCTGAACTGCAAGATGCACACGGTGGGAGATTTAAACACACTAATTACACGCGAGGATCGGGCCCGCAAGACACGGGCAAACACACACGTGACAATAGGGAAATGCAACCATTAACATTAACGACAATGAAAAAACAAGGGTTAATAAAGAGCATGATTTCCCCGGCAAGCAGGTCTCCATGATTCTCTCTGCTGCCGCGCTTTATCGTGTTTCTCTTTAACGTTTTTTGTATAAAAACCTAAATTGAAGAAACTTTATACAGTGCAGGTTGCAGTAACAGTTTAATATGATTGGTGGTGTTAATGATCCTAGTGGCCTGTGGGGGTTAGAAGTTTCTCCTCCTCCTCTGCGGCCATGTGCGCTGAGCCCAGATTGGAGTAGAGCTGCAGCGACGGTCGTCCTTCTAGAACTTTATCTCATCTCCACACAGGATCTCTGGAGCTCAGCCAGAATGATCATCAGGTTCTTGGTCACCTCTCTTACCAAGGCCCTTGGACTAGGAGGTCAGCTCGAAGACGTGTCTCAGAACAACTTCTTCCATTTAAGAATTACTGTCACTGTGCTCTTGGAAACCTTCATAGCTATAAAAAAAAAACAACTGTAGCGTTTCCCAGAGCTGTGGCTCAGCACAATCATTGTCTGTGAACTCTGCCGGCAATCCCTTTGATGTCATGGCTTGGTTTTTGCAATGATTTATGTTGTCAGCTGTGAGGCTATTACATGCACAGTTGTGCACCTTTCCAAATCATAACCAATCAATTGAATTCACTGTAGGTAGACTACAGACAAGGTGTAGAAACATATCAAAAATGGTATAAAAATGGGAAGCATGTCAGCTAAATTTCAAGTGTCAGAGTAAAGGGTCTGAATACTTAAGTCAATATCATGTTTAAATGTTTAATTTTTGATAAAACTGCACAAAAATCCAAAATTCTGTTTTCGCCTTGTCATTACACTGTATTCAGTGCACATTGATAACGAAGAATTTTTTTTTGTTTTACATTTTTAGCATAAGACAATAGAAAATATCGGACAATGTTTCACCTTTCGGCATACCGACGACGCCAAGCATACATCCAAATCAACAAAACAATGACTTCACAAGAAGAAAGTTAAACTGTTGGAATGGGCCAGCCAGAGCTCAGAGCTAAATCCAGTCGAAAACCTGCGGGGTCACCTGAAGAGTGCTGTGCAGAATAGATGCTCCTGCAGTCTGACAGAAGGCAAATACTGCCATGCGCACATTTAGCAGGTCTAAATAGTGTGGCATACTGATACACCTACCCAAAAATCCGGAATGCTGTAATTAAATCAGAAGTTTACGGGTGTGCACATTTATGCAGCCAGTTTATTGTGTTTTTTTAATTTTTCATATTTTCCATCAAAAAAGTTTGTGTTTTAATTGAATTGTACAGGTTATAGATCACAATAAAGGTGGGAAACATTTTTTTATGATTTATCGTGGTCTCATGTTTTAAAATGACCAAACCCAGGCATTTTTACAGGGGTGTGGACACTGTTTATATCCACTGTAAGTGAAGGGGACTGGATACTTTCTGGATCTCTGGCCTAACCAGATACAATCTCTGTATACTGCAGCAGAGTTGGTCTTCATTGGTGTAAAATATTAAGCAGCTATTGTAAAGGAGGAGCCAGGCGCAGGTGATACCACAGCAGTCCAAATGGACCAGTGTGAGCTTTTTTACCTTCTGGAGGCTGGAGAGCCAGTCCTGCCATCAACTCCCAAGTTCTTCTCCCAGTCAGATAGAGAACCTGCTTCCAGGGCTGGATGTAGATTGACTTCATGCCCATCACAAACCAATTGCAGGTTAAGGGCCAACAAAGTATAGAACCACTCCAAGAATTGGCAGGATTCAAACCAACAACCTTCCAGCTACTGGCACAAGGCCCTAGCCTGAGAGCTACCACTCCAGCCTATAAAAGCATCGCTTTTAAATTCTTTCCTTGTACAAAATAGTGGCTAGTGATCTTCCTACAATGGAAATTAATGATGATATCAGCACTGTACTTACCGACTTACACAGAGTCACTGTAGAATCAGGGACGCTTTAATGCATGGGTTTACCTGAGCATCTGCCAAAAAGGGGGCCTCAACTAATTTTCTTCAATACAATTTTAACACCCCCCCCCCAGTCGAAAACTACACCATCGTAGAAAACAGTAGTGTGACCATGTGAATGTGCCTGTCTGTGGCTCCATGTGGAACTCAATACTGCTCCTCACTTTAAAGCTATATATAAAGTCGTATTTTGTGGACCTTTCTCTGCTATACCTTCTTGGGTTGTACATCTACAAGACACTGGTTACTGTTATGTGCCGAGGTGAGTGCAAGTGAACAAAACAAAAAGCGAGTCCAAACGAAGGGATCAGGACAAAACCAGGGAACACTAGGACGAGGGGTACACCAAGGAGGGACCAAAGGCGACCAGGGCGCCCTAAGGCCCCCAGAGCGAGGACGGAGAGCGAGCCGAGCGGCCGCTGGCCAGGGGGAGCCCGGAGCAGGAGGGGGCCCCATCGGGGCCGCGTGACCTGGCCGAGGGACCCCTACAGGGCCCACGGGGACGGGCCAAGGGACCCCCGGAGGGGCCACCGGCCAGGGGGGATCTGGAGCAGGAGGAGGCCCCATCGGGGCCGCGTGACCCGGCCGAGGGACCCCTACAGGGGCCACGGGGACGAGCCGAGGGACCCCAGGAGGGGCCATCGGCCAGGGGGAACCTGGAGAAGGAGGGGGCCCCACCGGGGCCACCAGAGCAGGGAGGTCTGGGGATAGCTGAGGAAGAACCGGAGGGGAGCCAGTGGACCGGCACAGGGGCGACGGAGGGGAACCCTGTGGCGCCCGGCGACCACGGGCCGGTGGACCCGAAGGCAGCCATCGAGCTATGGCCTGGGGCCGCATGGGTGCAGCAGGGGTCGGGACTGGAGGGACCCGGACCCGTCTCTTGTGCCCCCTTCCCTTCCGGGACACGGAGAGACGGGAACCCCTGGGAACTCCACTTCCCTGGGGCCCGGGTTGTCCTCTAGGATCCAGGGAGCCTGGGGTTGCTGCCCTGGGCAGGCTAGGCCCCGGCGGGACCGCCGGACCGGTAGGGACCGACGGGGCCGGGGAACCGGTAGGCGGGGACGAGAGGGCCTTGGGACAGGCAGGGCCCATAGGATGGGCCGGCCTGAAGGGAAACACGGGGCACCCCCCCCCAAAGCTCGGCTCGGGCGTGACTGAGCTGGGAGCAGCCGCGGAACCAGACGAGGCCACGAGCCGAGCCGAGGGACCGGGCGAGGCCGAGGGCAGAGCCGAGGGACCGGGCGAGGCCGAGGGCAGAGACGAGAGACCGGGCGTGGCTGAGAGGCCGGGCGAGGCCGAGGGACCGGGCGAGAGGCCGGGCGAGGACGCGGGACAAGCAGGGGCCGCGGGCGAGACCGGGGGACTCGGCGAGGGACCGGGCGAGACCGGGGGACTCGGTGGGGGACAGGGCGAGGCCGGGGGACTCGGCGGGGGACAAGGCGAGGCCGGGGGACTCGGCGGGGGACCGGGCGAGACCGGGGGACTCGGCGGGGGACCGGGCGAGACCGAGGGACTCGGCGTGGGACCGGGCGAGACCGAGGGACGTCGGCGGCGGGCGTCGTGGCCTCTGGGGCGCCGGCGGAGCGGCAGGCTACGCCGCGCTGTGCTGGGCGGCTGGCTCTGCCGCGCTGTGCTGGGCGGCTGGCTTCGACGTGCTGTGCGGGGCGGCTGCGGTCGCGGCGTTTAGCGGGGAGCGTCGGGGGCTGGGACCAACCTGCCCTAGGTCACGGGGGAGACCTTGCCCGAGGCAGTCCAGCGCCTCCAGTGGTTCCAGGTCCCCCAGTAACCTCGCTAGTGTCTCGCTCCCTCGGAGCCCTCGGATCCGAGGGATGGGGTCCCATACCTGGGCGATCCAACCCCTGGGTAAACATCCGGGTGGGGTGCCTCTCTCTCGCCAGGGTTTGCGCTTCCGGGTTGGAGGACGTGCACCCGCACCGAGCGCGCGGGAGAGAGTGGGTGAAGGCAGCGCATCAGGTACCTCTCTCAACCAGGCGAGCTTGGTCCTGGTCGTCGGTGAAAACCCCAGCTCGTCTTCGCTCTCCTCCATCGGGACGAGCGAGCAAGCGCCGATGAAGAGCCCCTCTTCCTCCAGCTTTTGCCCGACCTCTCTCCTCTCTCCCTCTTCAGCCAGCAAGCGAAGGTGTGTGAGGAGTTTCCGTGCCCGGGTGAGCGGATAGTGCTGACCGACCGGGCGATCCTTGGCCAAGAGGGCCGCCCCCTTGTCGGCCAGCTCCAGAGCTTCTTGGTTCCATACCACCCCCGCATGGCACCGCAGCTGCACAAATTCCTGCAGCAGACCGAGCCTTTCGGACTCGGTCTGCCGCTCCGTGCTTTGAAAAGGTGGCGGCATTCTGTTATTTGCCGAGGTGAGTGCAAGTGAACAAAACAAAAAGGGAGGCCAAACTTAAACGGGAACAGGGTTTAATGAACGAACACACTCCGACAAAGACAACGTCAATGCCGCCACGCCGGGACATACGCTGACACAGACTAAATACACTGAACAGAACACGGGACTGGCGAGCGGCAATCGCCTCACGGATGATCACAATTAGGTAATCACATAAGGGAATGAGGTGGGTGTGGCACACGAAGGGCTGAAACGGGACGGACGTCGCACGACATGACAGTTACGTTGTTGTTTTCTTATTAAGATTGAATTACAGGTCAATTAGAACAAGCAACGCTTGTTAATCTGAACTCCTACAGTATCTTACTGAAGGATTCTTACGTACTGAAGTTCTGCCAATGTTCATGTTCAGAAATGAGTGCTGCATGCGTGACAGACAGGTGTGCAGAGCCATGATGCAATAAATCTTTCAGATTCTCTCTCTTGGATACATTTATCTTCTGTTTTGCATCTTCTTCTATTGTCCTATGGGTCTGTATTGTCTTCATCAAACTGTACTTCAGTTGTTCATACAATAAACATGTAATAAAAAAAAAGCTTAATCATTGTTTTGCTCTCTCCCTTCTCCCTTTGCCATCCAGCCCTGAGATTATAGACCACCACCTGTCCCCAGACGTTGCTATCGTGACCATATCCAGAGATGACACTGTTGCACTTAACCCCTTCCAAATACCTTGTCTTCAGAAACCAGATAAGGTAGTGATGGTCTCTAGATCACAGGTCTTTTAACTTCTTTAATCTATAGTCTGCATTGTGTTCTTTACCGTTTCCAAATTGGGTGAAATCTTTAAATTGAGTTCACTGAGTATCTATATTCACCCCCCCGCTCAAATTAAATAATATGCAGTCATGTTCTGCATCGTGATGTTTCTGTCAACAGTGGGCCGCACATACAAAGGTGGTCCCATAAGATTATAATGGAGTTGAAGTTGTCTTCTTTATTTTTCCAAGGAAAATATCTGTTGGATAACTGAGCAAGGCCCATTTATTTTGAGAAAAAGTGGTTTATTTTTGTCAAAGCATACATTTTTATCTCCTAAAATAAAGCTACGAATTCAAAAATGAGCTGAACCACTCTGCAAAGTCTTCTTCAGCACATCCCAAAGACCTTCAGTGGAGTTAAATTCAAGGCTGCGGTGGCCAGTTCATTGTGAGAATGATTCCGCCGACTCCATGAACTCGCTCTCTCACAATTGGAGCCCAGTAAACCTTGTCACTATCGTACTGGAATATGCCCGCGCCATGGGGGAAGAAAAAATCCACTGGTAAAATAATCTGCCCATTTAGCTGACTGCACTTCATTGCTGCCTAACATTGCCGAGCTGTAATAACGATACAAACATTGGCTCGCTAGTACTTGCTGATATGAATTCAATCTGTGACCCGTTTAGGGCCAGGCAACGTGTGTGCTTTTGTGTTCTGCGTAAAAGCACTCATGGGGATTCACAAGATGCTAAAGTTTACTCTTTACAACAACTTCGATTTATTATCCAGTTTATTGCGAGCTGCAAGTAGATAGAAATTTAGAGAAATTTTAATTAATTTCGGGAATCCCTGTGTTAAAAAATGTGTCATATTATTATATACCATACAAGACATTTGCATTGTTATAGAAGAAGATGTATTATGGTTTAATGAACACTGATCTACTAGTCACAATTTCCATCTATTTTTTAGAAATCTCTTAAATATTTAAAATTCACACAAATTAAAAAAAATGTTTCCCATGTCTTTTTAGTGACTCTGGTCTGAGTCTTTGTACTTGCAGTATGTTGAATAGTTTTTATTTAGTATCAAAGAATATTCTTTAGTTTCATTCAGCTTGTATCGGCCATTGCTTGCACAGACCAAATTAAAACAGTTTAAATGTTTGACTTGAGGTATATTATTTCCATACCATTTTCACTAAACTTTGGTGTGAAATCTACAATGTCGAAAGGGGTTAATTCACTGTAACTGTAGGAAAGGCGTGGTTTGAGGAGAAGAAAAGGTACAGTGAAGACAGGTAATGAATTTAGTCACAGCAAGAAACGATTCCTGCTGGTCAACTCCGCCTCTCTACCTTGGAAACCTTTATGGAAGCAACACTTTCTTTTCAGGATCTCTGTTTATGCTCCATTTTGCCGAAACCTGAGGTACTATTTTACTTCTCCGCTCTATTCCAAAATTGTTTTCTCTGCCTTGCTTATCTTCCTCTGGAACACAGCAGACCCAGGTCATACTGCAGGTAAAAAGTCTCAAACGTCTCTAATGTGGTGAAATATACAGCATGTTTTAAGTTTTGCTTCAAACTATGCTAAAAAAATACATTATATTTAGAAAGATGTAAATGATATATAAGTACCTTTCCATAAATTAACTTGATATATTTGGACAATTTGTTAAATTACTTAGACCATTTAACAGATTGTGCTTATCACTGTTTATTTAATATGCGTTTGTAAATATGTTTTAGCAAGAATAATTTTTTGTAATTATCTTTGCTCCTTTCCATAATGTCACTGAAGATTTGTTTGTTTTTTAAAAAGTGTGGCAACAAACTTTCAGCCTTTTCGTACTAAGTCCAGTTTTCTCAAATCCTTAGTTGAACTGAGTTCTACTTCTGAAGTATCAGTATTATGGAGTTCGCTACATAAAACTCATTACTCATGAGTTTTACTCCCTCTGCTACATGACTCATTCATAAATCATACAGAATACACCACATCTGCTAACCTAGTAGGTCTAAACGAAATCACAGGTTACTGGCGTGATTAGATCATTCCAAAATGCTGAGGCAGCCACTTCGGACATGTTTTAATGCTTATACTATATCACTACTAAACAAGTTGTTTTGCAATGTGCAGAATATTTAATATACGAGATGGAACACTCCTAATCATAAAGAAGCATCTCTGTGATGGAATTTATCATGGATTCTTTTAAGTCCTAAAAGCATCATGAACTAGAACGGTAATAGTCTTCATCACAATTTAATCCCTTTATGCGTATGCGTATGTGTATGTGTACGCTAGCACTGGACAATTAATCAAATTTTAATTTCAACTATGATTTTTGCTTCCAATGATTATCAAAAGAAAATAGAGATAAAACCAATTGTTGCGACACGTTTCTTTTTTGCAAGATTGCTTCGCAGTGCTGCGATGAATATTCTCTCGCGTTACAAATCCAGAGCAGCATTCTCCAGCCCATTTTTATTTGCTACTCAGTTGAATTTCATTTAGATTTCACGGAAATCCACTTTTAAAAGGTGTTTTTTTAAAGTTCAGTAAATGCACATCTCCAGAGTCAATGAGTAATCCTGTTAAATTAATTGCGATCTCAATATTTGCCAAAATAATACTGATTATTCAAGCAGCCCTAGTGCATGCATATATTTTGTATATTCTGAAGTAAGTCATGCAGAGTTCTCGGATGCATTGCTGCCCCATGCTTGTCTTAACTTTGATCTCCATCCCTCCAGGTGCCTAAGCCAGCTGTTTCCTGAAGGAATTGAGAGTGTTGCTCGTGTGGGAATGTTTTCTGTGAACTGTGGGTGGGGGTGGATGAGGAGGTGGGTGCACTCCTGTCTTTGGCATATTTGTAGGCTGTCTGCCTCAGTGTCTGCTTTGCATTCCCTTGTAATTATAGGGAGAGCATGGCTACAGCAATAAATCACCTTGACCTTTAACACTGTACCTCTTATTACCAGAATCCAAACAAATGTCGTAAAAATCTATAGAAGATTTCATATAGAAAAGATTTTATATAGAAAAATCGATAGAAGATGCTTCTGGAATATGAAGTCTATAAGAATGTATTTTTAAGCAATCTTTTCATTGTTTTTATGCGTGACAGTGTCTCCTTCTAATCCAGCTCAACTGTATATTCAAAGCTGACAGAATTGGAAGAATTACTTTAGACATGTATTCTGGTAGAAATATCTGTTAAAAGTACCCTGCTGCAAGAATCACAATGTTTAACTTAACTTAACCTGATTACTTTCTATTATTTTTGGATCTCCGGAATGCCAGACGTGCATAAATACAAGGTAAAAGAAATATAAATAAGATTATTTTTACTTCTGTATTTTGTATTCTCTAAGACAACAGAACAATATAAGACAACCTTAGGAAAGCTATTGGAGGCTCACATCAAACAGTGTAACATCCACAAGATGTTAGTACAAGAGCATCTTTAGCATTTTCAAAGGAGATAGTAAATAGATCTTTGAAAACCACATCACTGTTTAAACATACGTTTTATTTCATGTGCGCTTTATCACCAACAAGGCTGTCGTCATTATTGAAGATTAAATATATATGAATAGAAAACATTAGTCTAAAAACAGGCATAGGTAACTAGCTAGGTAACTTGATCTAACGTCTCCAAAGTGGATAACTGGCATTCTTAGTCACTTCGAAGGCCTTTGGTCAAATTAATCAGAAACCCGTTAAATTCCATGAGATCAGTTTAATTTTTATAGCTGGATTCCTCAGTTTTGTCCATGTTTTCTGCATTGCAAAAATTATAGGGCTTTACACATTATTATTAGACCATTAAAACTCATATAAGAAACATTGCAACAACACACACGCACCCACACACCCACCATAGAAAGAGGTCCTGACTGATGAATCATGAATAATTAATCCTGGTACGAACCACTGCTTTCTTTCTAAATGTATTGGCAATACGATTTTGTTTGTTTGTTTAATAATGATAACAATAATAATGATACATTGAATATGAACGTACCATTCAAGACATTCAAAGTCACCTAACAGAAAATGTATAACATAGTAAACGGATAAAACAGCAGTATGAAATAGCAGCGCAATGGCGCATGTTTAAACAAAACAGGTGGCGAATGAAGGTCAGCTGTGTGAAAAGGCTTTTCAGATGCGATTTAAATATTGCAATTGACGCAACTGATGGATGTGGAGAGGGAAGGAATTCCGTCATTTAGGGGCAGCTAAACCCCCCCCCATTGTGCTGATGTGGTCTGTAGGAACATTAAGTAGGAGTACAGTGGAAGAGCAAAGGGACAGGGGGGGTGGGGGGTGGGGGGGCAAGAATAGATGAAGTCACAGATATTACTAGGTTACAGTAAGGTTACAAAGGGCTTTAAAACCCGATCCTGTAGGGGGAGTCAATGAAGCTGAATGAGCACTGGGCTGATGTGATTGGTGGATTTAGGTTAGTTAGAGTGATGATGCAGGCAGCAGCGTTTCAGTGACTTGTAGTCTGTTGAGAAGAGTTTTAGGGCTGCCAGCTAGAATGGCAGCGTAGTAATAACTCCGGGGGGTAGTCAGGTCATTTACGAGCTCCTGAGTGCGTTGGATTGAGAGGGCATGATGAATCCAGGCAATGTTGAGTAAAGGGAAACAGGCAATTGGAAAAATAACATCTGCTGTCCCAACTCAAACCAAGACACTTCGTATGAGCATATGCAGATCTGGGTGGGGCAAGGCGTGTCTGCGCCCACCCTGCACTGGAACCTGGGCCCCTCATCAGCCACCCCCCACCATTTTGTGGCATTTCTTCTTGCCCGGAATTAAATTCCTTTTGGAGTCGGACCTTTTTCTCTACAGTCGCGAGACCCCCGGGAAGCGCCGCCTGGATTATAAACGATGGGGCGTCATCGAGCTGGAGTCTATAGTTATTGAGATCAGTGGGGACAAGGCTGGGTATTTTGTGGAGTA
>JABFDZ020000045.1:16847416-16858404 GCA_019775955.2 Pollimyrus isidori | reverse complement strand
CAGCCTGTACAGGGAACAGCCTGTACAGGGAACAGGAAACAGCCTGTACAGGGAACAGGAAACAGCCTGTACAGGGACCAGCCTGTACAGCGAACAGCCTGTACAGGGAACAGGGAACAGCCTGTACAGGGACCAGCCTGTACAGGGAACAGGAAACAGCCTGTACAGGATGCCAACAACACAGACAGATGTGTGTGTAACCATATCTTTGTGGGGACCATCCATTATTTATATGGAGAAAAAACCCAAATCCCAACAATGACAACATTGCCCCACCCTAACCTTAACCACAAGTAATCAAACAAAACACAAAACTTTTGGTATTTCTAGTTTTTTTGATTGCAATCACAGATTTGTATAACATAGGACTCCAGTAGGAAACAAGGGTAGCTGAAGGAAATCCACGTAACACAAAGAGAAACTCCACCCTCAGACCAAGGGCAGGATTCTAGCAAAAACGCTGTCCACAACAACAATGCTATTTATCGTGTTTTATTCACTATTAATATTAGAACACTAAGAATTTACAGAATATATTACTGGAAATTTCAACATACAGAGAACTCTATGCAGGATAAATACATCAGCTAGGCTCAGAATGTGAGAAGAGTAAAACAGGTTCTGTTCACAGGGATAATGTTATAGAAAAATAAAAGATTCAGCAAAACATGCATTGAGGCCTTGATTCATACAGTGCAGTTGCTCATCCATAACACTTAATTAACTGTGCCTGATCTCCAAAGAAATTTTGTGTAAAACAAAGAACAATCTCAGTAAACACAACACACACTTTTTAAATGACCTTTTGATTTATTGAAGGAAAATAATTCACCAAAACCCATATCGCCCATCTAACAATGTGCCCCGTTAGTCACTGGTGGTATGACCAAGAATTTATATCACGGTATTTTTTCCAAAGTTATATCAGTTTCACGGCACACGACGGTATGACTGGGCATTTACCACAGGACACATTTTTGTTTTACGTTTATGCATTGTTCCCACATTAACTGTATTATTTTATTATTAGCCATTGCGCCAATCCGCTACCTTATCATGCAGCTAACGTGTTTGCTGGCTAACTGTTTATCAACATATAATGTTAAGGTGTGCACTGGCCAAGTTAACATTTTTGATGTGTTTGATAAGGGGAAGCCGGAGTAACACCCCACGACGACACGGGGAGAACATGCAAACTCCACACACATGGGACCCAGGCGGAGACTTGAACCCGGGTCCCAGAGGTGTGAGGCAACAGTGCTAACCACTGCACCACCATGCCGCCCCCAATCTGTAATATTTAAGAATCAAATGGGATAAAACAGAGACGCACGTCTCATTTCTTAAGGAAAGTTCTCATTTTTTCCATGGGTTGTCGTTTAAGAAGACCCAAAATGGGCACTGTAAGTGGACTACTGGATTACTATAAGTGAATTATTTAATACAGTATTGGTAACAGGAATGATTTCACCACAAGCTTTTTGATCCATATAAGCTGTTGATCACTATAACCATGATCACTATGAGCAGGTTCCACTATGTTTATCTTTTCCAATTACAATGTTACAAGACGCTTTACAGGTACCTGTTTCTTGCTGTATCCACAAGCACACCAAGAGTAACGCTGGCCTGCTTTCACCTCCACTCTGAAAGGGTGCTTGGCTGCAATGCAAGGCTCTGTCCTTTGACTGTGGATTCCCACCTATTCCAAAAGATGGTTAAACGTGTCAATGGTACAGTGAGAGGTCATGAACTCGTGTGTCCATCCACCTAACAACCCAACCGCTTATTCCCGGTCAGGGGGAAGGACATCCGCGTGCTTGGTACAGCAAATCAGAGTGGCCTTAATACACAGTACGGGCATCACCAAGTTTATTCAGGAAAGCCTTATAAAACCAGAGACTGAGAGGGAGCCGTGGCAATAACAGGCGTAACAGACCCGATTTTAAAATTGAATGAAAGGCAAATGCATGGAAGAGCCAGTCTGCAAATCAAATGCTAGATAGGAATATATCCGCTACTAATCAGCATCCCAAAACAGATCACGGGACTGCTTGGCATTGAATAACTCACACATGTAACTCAATTTCTTAAAAAAAAAAAAACACATTGATGCTCACCACCCAACCTATAGGGTGAATGGGGGAAATAAATAATTGTGTCACACTTGATTAAAAACCATGGCTGTATACCTTCGACATCTCCCCATCTAATGCCCACCCCTGGTTTAGCCATGTTCACAAGATGCCTTCTATACCCTCCCTGTCAGCATTGCCATAATCAATTTTGAGGTGATTTGTATCAGGTTATATCATGTGCAAATTTTCATCCATATAATGATTTGTGACGTGGTAATAAGATACTAATAAGAGTAATTTGAGTAATAATATGAAATGGAATTAACCTGCTCACAAGGTGAAGGCCAATGGTTTTCTGCAATCACCATTCTCTTTGCAATCACTAAGCTGCACTGGCTTAATATGGACGCTATGCATCTCAAAATTTAATCATTTCCCATAAAAAAAAGTGTTCGTAAGTGTTTGACAAACGTATAAGCTGTCGCATCCCGCTAATTAGAGGACTGGATGAAGAGTCCTCACACCTGGCCTAAAGGTTATCCCAAAAACATACATACACACCGCTCCTTTGCGGATAAGATGGCCCATTAATACATGCCTTCATTCCTGGAAGTCTCCACAGACTTGGTTCAAATATAAATTAAAAAGTATTTTAAGTGAGGGATCGAAATTATACGCATTATTTGTTGTTTACACATTTTAGCAATTTGTTAAACATCTGAAGTACTGAAATATATATCGTATAAAAAGTCATAAATTTGCACTCTACAATGCCTCAAACTTTAATAGTTTGACATGCATACTTAATCAAAAAGTAAAATAGAAATGAGGGGAACTACTTGTCTGGGGTAGGCTACCATTATGGGGGAAAGGCAGAAAACGGTATATATATTAAAAAAAAAAAAATCAGCATTTTCTACATTCCCGATCGCAAGGCTAAGTGTCTGCCTAATCTTAATTATACATCTAATGAAATGTCTACTGATCTTCAACCCCGGCTGTAACCTGCAATCTTCTTACCCTAAATATGGAAAGAATCCCGAGTTTATGTCGCTTAAGGTTACTTGATATGTTCCCTCCTCCTGCAGTCTTGCATAATATTCCGATCATGGTCTTTTTATTTGTCAGTTTCTCTGTCGCGCTTTAACATTCAGCAGCATTCCCCACTAAAATGCGGATCACTACACTATTATTCAGCAATGAACCTTCGACACCTTCTGTTTCTTCGATTTTTATAGCGGGTGGAATCAAACCTTAACGGAGCATTACCGCCACCGACTGGATTGGAGTGGCACAACGGAGAGAAAACTGATAGAACCAGATACTTAACGGTTAATGTATATAGCTGGGGGTATATTTCTGGATGTGCCTGCCATAATTATACTGTATGGGGGACCTCTGTTCTGAGTAGATATACATCAGATACCTCCTGATCTCCGTTGTAGCATTGGCAGTTTAGACTCTCTGTGTCCCACTGACTAATGATGTGTTATTAGAATATGACACCAAATAAATTTCAAGTCTGTTATAGGCCTACTCCTTTTAGAGAGGAAAGCATTTTTGGTCATTTTTTCACTCTCCCAGTCTGATGTTTAATAGTAAATCCTTTCCTTCTTACGTCTTTCAGTTCCTGTGTCATATACATTTGTTCAGTATCGCAGTGCAATCAAATCTTACAACGTATTTATGCATGGTCTCCCTCTCCCCATCTTACAAACATAATTGTGGCATTTGGGTGTATATGTTTGTGTGTGTGCGTGTGTATGTATTAAACATCTAAAACATTCTGCAGAGTTGTTATGTTTCTTATCAATCGTTCTTGTGAAATACAAGAATGGAAGTGGTGAGACGAAAGAAAGACGCAGAAAATGCATCGGAACACTTCACACTCCCGTGCCGTTGGGGGCGATATTACGTTCAGAATTTTATTATGACGGAATTTTAATCCACCAACGAAGTAGGAAGCTTTAGCCAAAATGGCGACTTCCATGATGAGGTTGATCGTGCCTTTTCAAAGGCCGATGATCTTCAAGGTTCAGGTAATTCACCGGAGCCACATTTAAACATGTATTGAAACGTATGTTATGTAAACCCTTGTAATCAAGAAATGTAATTCTAAATTAACTAAGTTATGTGTAGCTCTTTAATACATAGGTTTAAAGGTAGTTAGGTTTTTTTAGGTGCATGTAATGATGTATTACGTATGGCAAATGTATTACAATTCTAATATTTAAATTATATAGTATATTTTGCGTGTGTGAAGTTAAACCCTGCTGCCCCCCCATCCTGGGTTCTTCCCCGCCTCGTGCCCATTGCTTAATTCCGGGATGGGCTCCGGACTCCCAGCAACCCAATAGGATAAGCAGTTTGGAAAGTGGATGGATGGAAATTGATATGTGTATTTGTTAATTGGTGAATGTCATAACTGTGCAGTGTTTACTGTGTGTTTCGTTAGCGTATAGGGCTCTGAATCTCATGCACTGACCGTGAGACACACGGTCCACCCCTCATGTAATTTCAGTCAAAACGTTTGGAACCTTGGTGTGTATTCGCGAGTGTCCTGTACGTTGTTGGCTTTCCTGTCTGACTTGTTGCGATGCATAATGGTTTTTCAAAGGGAGCTGGATCTTACGACTCCGTTCTGGTTTAAATGAATGGCTCTACGTTCTTTTTTTTGAGAGGCTACTAAGTTTATCTACGAATTGATCACTAGGATAATCATAGGGTGATATTTGGGTCAGATTCAGATTATTTTATTTTGCATTTGTGGATTTAGCATAGCTGCACTAAATTACTTGTATTGCCAAACCTAATGTCAATGATCTGCGTTGTAAACATTATACAAGGTGATGCCATATCCCCCTCCTCTGTAAATGAATTTACTCTGACCCCTGTAGAAGCAGGGGAGGATATATTATGGCAAGAGCATCTAGTTAAATATCAGCTCTTAGTCAATATGCATAAATGTAAATGTTTAAAATGATTAGAAACTCACATTTTTGTTAATATAAGACATGGTTTTTAGTCAGATTACTTGTATTTTTTTGACATCTCCACATAGATCTCACCATTCAGTATTTTTAATTAATTTGTTATTCCGTAAGATGTTTATGTTTTATAAGATGGATCACAGAAATGTTGGCCTCTTGCTTGTTTATTGTGGAGTTTATGGAAAATGGCCTGATTTCAGATACATCTGCATCATTTCCAAATTGCATAAGCTCCTGCTTCGCTTGTTCACTTCAAATTTTATGACATTTGTTGATTGTGTTTTTTTTAATCTTTTTGATTGTACTTTCCATAAGTGTAGTTTACGTAATTTAAAAAAATCCATTACAAATGATGAGTTGTTATTGTGAATATTTATAGCCGTCATCATTATAATAGCATGTAATTCTCCCTCCTTATTTCCCTTCAGTGTGTAGAGACATTGCTGGACACTACTGGGTATTGTCGCCTGCCTACAGTAACCCCACTGCGGACAAAGAAGCGTTACTTCATTCCAAAGATGCAGGACACAAAAATTCAGGGCAAGGCTGAGCAGGAGGCTCATGCCCGCAGTGCTGGTGTGGTGGTCCAGCAGGAATATATGGAGAGAGCCATCAACATCGCCTGCACTGGTAACGGCAACACCACAGCATACAAGCTCAGGAATATAAGCTTCGTGCTGAACTCTCACATATTTCGGATTTCCATGTTATAATAAAAAGTCAGTCACTTTCCGATGAAAGTCTAGACTGTAATGAAGATTCAGTGCTTACTAGATCTTCCAGTGCTTACTAGATCTTCCAGTGCTTACTAGATTTTACAGTGCTTACTAGATTTTACAGTGCTTACTGATGTACAGAAGTTACTTGTATGTTTATCCAAATATATAATCCTCCACAGGGTTTCAGAAATCAGATTTTCTGTGCCAGATTGTGTGAGCGTGTTTTTTTGCACTTTAAACATTGTCTCAGGGGTTTCATGGTGGTGAAGTGATTCGCACCGTTTCCTCACACCTCTGGGACCTGGGTTCGAGTCTCTGTCTGGGTTACGTGGGTGGAGTTTGCATGTTCCCCTCATGTCGTCGTGGGGTTTCCTCCAGGTACACTGGTTTCCCCCTCATAGTCCAAAGACATGCTGAGGCTAATTGGAGTTACTAAACTGCCCATAGGTATGTGAGTGTGCCCTGTGATGGGCTGACCCCCCATACAGGGTTGTTTTGCCTGGTGCCCGTTGCTTCCGGGATGGGCTCCAGACCCCCCGCGACCCAGTAAGGATAAGCGGTTTGGAAAATGGATGGATGGATGGATGGATGCTGTCCATTAATGATATCACTGATATGTCATTACTGGGTATTGGTTATAGGCATTGGTGCACTGACACGAGGATGAGTACAGCACATAAGCAGGGAATCTAAGCAGCCCCAACGAAGACCCTAAGGGGATATGCACTCACATTTATCTTAATAATTGGACAAAGGATAGAATTAATAGAATAAAACTAGATAGATATGCCCTATGAAGTGGACTTAAAACATACTATGGGAGACAATGCATATCATTTAACATTAAGATTATATAACTCAGAGTGTCTGAAACATTTAACTTGTTATTCACTGCATGCTCGCATTCATCATATCGAGCGAATGGTGATGTGCAACACGCACAGAAAAATGTGGTGACCTTCTTAAATTCCTGTTTTGAATCCTTTCTCCTTTTTAGCTGGAATATTTGATCCTTACATTCCACCAGAAGGCGATGCGCGTCTTTCGAAGCTTTCCAAAGAAGGACTGAAGCAGCGGGCCGAGCAGCTTAGGCAAAGCGCTGCTTCACAGTTGGCGTAAGCATTTCTCTTTGTATTGTTGCCGACTTGCACACTTGTCTCTTGCATTTAAAACCTTGCCTTTTGCAGAGGCTATAACAGGATCTTGATTTAATTAGCGTCTGGGCTGGTACCCGGCAGCTGAAATTTAACGTGGATAAAATGTAAGGTACTCTATGCAGGGAGCAGAAATATAAAGTACAGGTATCTTATGGGTTCCACTGAAATTAAGGTAGCTGATTGACGCTACGATTATACAATTCCTTGGTAACTCCCCACCTAGAATATTGTGTGCAGGTTTGGTCACCATACCTTAAAAAGGACATTGCTGCCTTGGAAAGGGTTCAACGTAGGGCTATGAGAATGATTCCTGGTCTTAGAGGAGTGTCTTACAAGCAGAGGTTAGCTGAGCTGAATATGTTTAGCTTCAACCAAAGGAGACTAAGGGTGGTCCAGGTATATAAGATTCTAACAGGTCTGGCTGCTGTTCAGCCAAATGGCTACTTCAATATTAGTTTACATACTAGATCTTGTGACCATAGGTGTAAATTAGCGGGAGAACATTTTAAAATGAACTTGAGAAAACACTTCTTCACGCAGCGTGCAGTTAGAGTATGGAACAGTCTTCCTGCTAGTGCAGCTGAAGCTAAAACCCTGGGTTCCTTTAAATCAGAGCTGGTTAATATTTTAACAACTCTGAGCTATTAGTTAAGTTCTCCCCAAATTAGCTTGATGGGCCGAATGGCCTCCTCTCGTTTGTATGGTTCTTATGTTTAAGTACTTATTGTATTCCTCTGAGTTTGAGGAATACACATGGTTTTAGTCCTGGTTTACCACCACTAATGCTATAGTATGTTAAGTTAACTTAACATACTATAAACCAGTTTTGAGTTAACTCAAAAAAGGATCTTTTTCCAACTTTGCACGGGCATTGAATGGGTGAGAAATTAAAATTTGAGATCGATTGCAGCAGCAGAGCATGGCGATAGCAAAAAACGGGAAGTTTTGACACTTAATCTTTATGTGATAATTAAAAACCATTACGATATGAAAACAATAAATATTTAAATATAAAAATATTTTGACAGATCTTTTTTAAACTTTACAAGGGTCGGGAATTTGAACGAGCAATATATCAATTACAAGTGAGCTTCCCTAACCATTAGGCAGCCCTGCCTGACAGTGAGAAGATGAGAGGCTTATCTCTCTTTATCATTGTTTACTCTACCCTGCTTAGTCTTTGGTACGTCTTATTACCACTTCACAAAAACTTTACACCCAAAATTGTAACTGCCTGGAGAGGGCAGCCAAGAGTGGAAAAGGAGGTGTCTTATAAAGACAGATCTGCCATCTGAACTTTTTCCTTAGATCTTTGTACAGGCAATTTATAACATGTTATTCAATGAATCAATAAATTAATCAGTAGAATTTTTTTGTGCATAGCACGCAGTTATGTTAATGTTAACAGTTCACATTGTGTAAGCTTAGTTGCAACAGTGAAATGTGAAGTTGTCTTTTTTTTTTTTTTTTTTTTAACTATTAAACTCCAAAAACATGCATACTAGTCAGGAGTTTAAGTTATGATGAATCGTGATGTAAATTTGGTGTGTTTTCCACTACTTTTCAGCATTTGTAGACTACATTTCCTTGGTTTCCATCATTTCTCCAGTGCCCTGAATATTTCCCCAAAGATAAAGCAGTATTTTCCCCCTTCTTTTGTAGGATTAGAAAAATTAAGGAGCATGACCCACAGTTTAATACGAAGGACTTCCCGAGTAAAGCCCTGGAGGTCTTCATCACGGCCCATTCTGCACTTACACAGTAAGTCCGTGCTTCCTAGACGTTACTCTGTGTGACTGCGACGGACCATGTTTGCCTGGTGTTTTGAGTATGTTTGTGGGGGGGTGGGGAGGTGATGCACTTTTGAAGTCGGCTAATAGTTCCAGCTGATGGATTGCATTAATGGATACCCCCATACACACTCGGCAAATTTTTCTCACCACTAGCATGTACTTGATGAATGCACAGTGTAGTTGGCTTTTGTTTCATTATTGCCTGCAGTGCAGTTTACTTTTTAGAGAGGGGAATCCTTTTGGATACTGGCGCAGTTTAGTAATGGTGAGTCTGGGTAATATCCCTAAACTCAGATCTTTTTGGCACAATGGAGTACTTTTGGTGACACAGAAATGAGTCTGTGTATTTTTTTGATATTTTATTTGGTTGGTGCTCATTCATTATTCATTTGCCCAACAAATGGCAAAATAGCTTTTAACAATCTTCCCATTTATTCAATCTAAGATACTGTATCTTAAACCAAATATTCTGCGTACATGTTATTTGACACTGTGAGGGCACCAAATTCAGTTAACTTCAAACTTCAAAGTAAAGTGCATTGGTTTAGTTCTGCTCTTCCAGATAAAATGGACGGAAAGCAGGAAGAAATGAAGCAGTTGAGAGCAACTTTTTCCATAGCGGGCAAACAAACCATCGTAAATAGTTTTTAAGAATTTGAGTAAACGCTCAATGTGAAAAGTGACACACAAGAGGCATAAGAATTCCCTGTGTGTGTGTTATCAGAGATGTAACCCAACATCCTATTGGCCTTTTTTATTGATTCCCCACACTGGCGAGAATGGGACATGGAAGCATCAACATATACACCAAGGTCTTTCTCATAATCAGCTACCTTCATCCATAAAATATCCATACTTTATATTTCTGCTCCCTACATGGAGTACCTTACATTTATCTGTGTTAAATTTAATCTGCCAGGTATCAGCCCAGTCACTAATTAAATGAAGGTCCCATTATAGCCTCTGTGCTGCTAGATCAGTATCTGCTACACCCCCCACCTTGATATCGTCTGCACATTTAACCAGTTTACTGTATGTATTGGTGTCAGTATCATTAATGTAAATTAGGAACAATAGTGGTCCTAAAATTGAACCCTGCGGTACCCCACTATGAACACAGGCCCACTGTGACATTGTGCCTCTAATAACTACCCACTGCCTTCTGTCTGTTAACCAGTTTTGGATCCATAGATGTCTTACCCTGTGTTTCGTTTTAGGTTTAACAAGGAGAAGCTACATAAGCTGGTGACTGAGAGGTGCTATCCTGTAAGTCACTCCGCTAGTCACATCGTCATCAGTCAGCATGGACGTACTTGCGTGCAATTAGACTTTTCACAATGCTCAGTGTGTTGTCATGGGATCAGATTAATTTATGGTAAGCAGTGTCCAGGTATGACATGATGTTTAAGGCAATTGAGACCCTTTGAGCACAGTTATGTAGACTATAATGTTGTAAAAAATCTATATATTTTGTGTATTGTTTTCAAGAATATTTTTAATAATCTCCGACTGCAAGGCAAACACCCTGCCGCCACAGGACATTAACATTCATTCATAGAGATATATTTATACTCAAGATTTGTATTCCCTATTAAATCCATCATTAAAAGCTTTCACTTTAAAAGCGGTCTGGATGATTCTGTTAGCAGTGGAGGAATCCAGCATATTTCGGTACCTGCTGTGCACGGGGGATCATGCTTTTGACGCTGCTGGCGTGTTTGGCTCCGCAGGAGATGGTGAGGGGTAATCGCTACAGGACGCTACGCTGGAGCTTCGTAGAGTCCCTGGAGCCGCCGCGCGTGGTGCACGCCCGCTGCCCAGACATGGTCAGCAAGGGCAACCTCTACGGACAGGTCACACTCCGCTTGCACTCTCGGCAGGTGAGCGGCTGATTGGCTCATCTCTAATGATCGCGTCGGTGTCGTATTTTAATTCGTGGAGCACCCCGCCTAAAAAGAAATGCATGTAACTGAAAATGTATGTGTATAAAAGGAATGACCGTCTCCGTAAGAAGCAATTTCCAATTTGCTGAAGGGATGTCGAGGACAGGAATAGAATAAATATTTGCCTAGTTACCTAACTTACCGTGTTGACCCGAATGTAAGGTTGTGGTTTTTTTTTTTCTCCCTCACCAAAATATATATAATAAAGTAATGTCGTCTTACATTTGGGGTCTAGACCAGAGGTGGGCAATCTTATCCGCAAAGGGCCGGTGTGTATGCAGGTCTTTGGGATAACCTGTAGGTCAGCT
>JABFDZ020000045.1:16837175-16847316 GCA_019775955.2 Pollimyrus isidori | reverse complement strand
AGGTGTGAGGACTCTTCAGCCAATCAGTCCTCTAATTAGTAATATAATTAGGGAGTTGCAGCGAAAACCTGCACACACACCGGCCCTTTGCGGATAAGATTGCCCACCCCTGATCTAGACAAAAAAGGGAATCAATAGCGTCAAATAGGATATTTTGTAATGAACGTTTTGACTTATTGTAATTTGTTAATATGTACTGTATTTGCTGTAAGATTTCTCACATGAGAGAGAGAGCTGGCGGTGTGTGTGTGTTTAGCCTGTATCCCTGAACGTTGTTAATTGCTGGCCTCCCTGGCTGTGCCGCTGCTAGTGTTAAACAGATAGTGTCTCTTAATAAAGATCAAATAACATTCTTTATCTATCCCCCCAATAATGGAGTTGGGGGTATTTCTTATAACGGGGCTCAACTTATATGGGCCAATATGGTATTTAAAGTAGTTAACGTGACATTAGTTATTTTGTTTTTACATATAGTGGTTAAACTGGTTAAAACCACGAAATGCATGCTTAAGCTCTGCAGTTGCACGGTGTGCTTGGCTTTGGATAATGGTTTTAATTTTAGTCTCAGAACTTCAGAATCAATCAGAATGACTGATAAATGCTGCATTAACCTTTGGGTGTCCATGTTCCCCCGTGACCTAAATCTTCATTTACGTTAGTAATGGACCCCGTCACATGATCACTGCTTTCCTGTTGTCTATCAGACGGTGGCCATCTACGATCGCTTCGGCCGGCTGATGCTGGGGAACGAGGAGGAGCCACGGGATGTCCTGGAGTACGTGGTCTTGGAGAGGCATCTGATAAACCCCTACGGCTGTTGGAGGCTTCATGGAAAGATCATCCCAGCCTGGGCTCCTCCTAAGGAGCCTGTAATCAAGGTGAAGCATCGGAATGCCGCAGCGCTGGATGAAGACGGCTCGTGTCATTCCGTGGTGCAGAGTAACCTGTGACCTCACTGATCTCATCTCTCTCTCTCTCCAGACCGTCATGATTCCTGGCCCACAGCTGAAGCCGTGGGAGGAGTTTGAGAGCCTCGGTTACGAGGTTCCCAAGCCCAGATCGGTGCAGTGGCACCAATAGCTCCTTTGCCAGCCACTGCGAAATAAAAGTCTTTCTCCGAGTGTCGGGGAGTGAATTTCCGTTATGCGCTTTTCCACCAAAATTCTGCTTTTAGAGCAGTTGCGTTGTTGAAATCGAGAACCGATTGCAGCTTTGCTAGACCAGTCTTTCTAGTGCAGAGTTCTTCAACTCTGGACCTCGATTCCAAATCCAGGCCGTGTTTTCAGTTCTCCCAGGTAGTTGTTTAATAATTACTGACTCTGATTGGTCAAAGGCTTTGCACCTGACTGATAGGTAAAGGAAGGCTGGAAAACCAGCAGTGCTCGGACCTCGAGTTAAAGAACCCTGTACTAGTGTTTCAACATCAGTAAATATTCCAAAAGGCATATTATAGTCATGCTTATGCATTATGAATGATTTATGAAGGTCTCGTGAATCACTGTAGGTACCTTCGTAACGGCAGAAAGTAGCCTTCGTTCTTATGCTGCATTACTGATGTACCTATAGTGGATTATATATTAAAGTTTCATTAACAAAGTATTTAATAAAGGTTTAAATTAAAATTGCAACCATGCAACTAGAAAGGTGCTTTGTTTATTTTTCTAAAAAATTGGTTTTGTTCTTTTATCTTTAGGATAATTAAAAATATTACAAGAATATTCAAATATTTTACCATATTTCCTGTAACTGCAGAAAGAACTGCATACAAAACAATGTGATACGAGTCAGCTCAGTAAAATACATTTATTCACAGTAAAAGTTGAAATGCTTTAACAACTGCTTCTCACTTTTCATTAAAAGTATTTAAAATTTCATTTTACAGTCAACTGATTACTTCTCCACAAAGTACAAAATACAAAGAAAAAAGATTAGTCATTTTTAAAATAAGTGCTTCCAAATATGTCTTGAATACAAAACATCTGAAAACTATGCATAGTCTAAATTAGTAACAAGCTTAAAAATTATTTTTTCAGCATTATTTTGTATCTCCTTTGACAGCGGTGGCAGAATCCAGAACTGTACTTAAACTACATTCAAATAAATGTTACTGGGTGTATTTAGCCCAGCTAGGAACTGAAATAGCTTTATACAGTTTAAAAGGAGATTGACAGAAACCAGTGCCCCCCTGCTTGTTTTCAAAGTTAGAATAATCAACGAAAATACATTTTGTTAGACACAGCGAGCACATTCATGACGTTCAACAACCAATGCTTGGAGGACAATGTCCATAATCAGAGTAGGGTTTAGCTTTCTTGTCAATCGGTGATAGAGGTAATGTGCCAAGTTATTTATGAAGTTCTGTTCCATGGAAGATCAAATTGGTAACACTACAATGAAACTCTTCAACAATGATGCTTTTGGGAAATTCAGTGTGGCGTCGATTCTCCTTAAGTCCGAATGCTGTGCGCCTTTTTCACTGGAGCACATTCTCGCATCGACTTTAACCTGCGGTTTACACACAGTGGACGGAGAAACACCAGAAATATGGGCGTGTCACATGTAAGTGGCCATTAATAATATATCATCATGGGAATGTAATAATGCCGATTGTTCAGCGCAAAATTCAAACGCCCTATTTCGTTTTGGTCAAAGGAGTTTCAAGGTTGCGAGAATGAACAAAATTAGCATATCAGCTACTGCTATGTTTTCATTTTCATCATAAAATGATTTCATCGGTTTTCAAATATGTTCACGAGTCCATGTTGCACATCTTGATTTTTGACTAAAACACTGAATGGGTAAACCCCCCCTTTAATTATACTACTTGCATGGATGCTCCTCCTTTCTGAGGTTAAGTGTGGTGAGTACCACTGTGTTTATGGGGGGAGGGATGCATAACTTAATACAATGTTACTTATTAAGCATTTTTTTTTGTAATGAAGTGTCCGATGGAACAATACGCTCCTGAGTGGATGTACCCATCCTTTCTGGGATTTCTAACATCCTGCTGAAAACTATTTATAATATATAGTCTTATAATGAAACACTGAATGCAACACCTGTAACTTAAAATCGAATTAATACATTTATGTAATAAATTCATATGAAGACACTGCAGAGGAAATTTTGTACTTGCAAATGTTTTAGCCAAAGGGTGGGTGGATCGTGACCTGTCATGGTTATAGCTTAATCGGGTGTTTGCTTGTTTGTTGATAATACCTGCTGTATCATTGTTGTAATTGTAATTCATTGTTGTGTTGTGGATAAGTGCATACGGAAGCTAATTCACAAGTCTGGATTCTGCCACAAAGTTATACCACCAATGGAAGAATAGTAATGAAATATGCTGAAATATCACCTAAAGTTATCCAACTTGCAACGCATATACAGTGTCTATGTATGTAAATTCCCACATACAATTTCAAAATACAATTAATGAAAATGCTTGCACATATATAAAATAAAAAAAATGGGCCATACTGCCCCAGTGCAACTTAGATTAAGTATTTCTTCAACATCCAGCCCATTCCTTCACACAATAAATTTCTTTGTATATATTTTCCTGTTAGTGCCAATTACAGTGGATGTACCACACAATGTTTTGAGATAAAACTTTGGGACGGTGTTCCTAAAATCATGCTTAGCTGTACTGTCACATTGATGACTACTATGCAGATCAGGTTCTGATAAATCTAAGAAGCACAGGATGGTCTCCATGCCCGACACACTGATATTTTGGGCCAATGAATTTTCAGCCACAGATAGTTGTGGTTGCCTCCCATTTGATATTGTACAGAAATGGTAAAACTAACAGCACTACGAAACATCTAAGAAATGGACAGATTGTGAGTGCAATACACAGATTAACTCATCTTGTAATCAGAGTGAATTAGTTTATACAGGACCTGTGTGGAAGAGCTAAACATGTTCGAACAATGAAAAATATAAGCAGCACAAAGTGGTGTAAGAAAGAAACAGTTACAATTACAAATGTTGTGCATCCAAAGTAATATGATACAAGCAAAACAGTGTTTCAAACACACAATCTATCCTGAAACATAAGACTATATCTTAAAATGCACATTTCGTAAGCTAAAAAGTGATTCTGTTAAAAAAATATGCAGCAGCTATCTTAAATATAGCTATATCCTCTTCAGTATTAACAAATATTATTGTAAATGTAAATATTCACAATTACCAAAAAGCAGTATTGAGACTGAACCAAGGTACCTAAAGAAAAGGCTCAAATTATTTCCTCTATGCACATTATTAAATTCTAAATGAAAGGAGCACTAATCAATTTTGGGCGATAAAATGACACGATTCTTATTACCTACCACATACTAAGTACAAGACAGAGCATGAAATCTGCAATGCTATGAGTTTTTAGTTGTTTCTGTACATAAAATTTTATTTGTAAAATATGAAATGAAAAACTGTGCTAAATACTACGTGATAATTTTAATTTTATTTCCAATTTAAAATCAATGCCCTATAGCAGTCTAACAATTAGAACAATTGATTTGGATATTTTTTGTTGTAAAAAAAACAAAAAACATTAACCTCATTCTGGTGGCCATTTAAGTCATATATGAAAAATACAAACCATAAAAGATTAGCCAAATGAAGAAAACTGCATATTGAATCTGGTCACATTAGAAAGAGTATTTGTTTACTGGGGTCTCCTTAAAAACAAATAGGTACATCTATTTTTAAATTTATGACACTTTATTTTTTACATGGATTAGAGTCATTGTCTCTAATGTTTTTGGAGTCCATTTACACATATAATTTATTTTAGCTCTAATTGTGTTGCTGGATCTGAATTATTCCTAATTTGTGGTGTTTTGGTTGTTGTCTTTTTTTCATTTAAATTAAGAATCCGTTTCACCGTCCAACAGTTAATCTCTATCAAAATACCTTCAATTAGCTGTGTAGTTATGGTTTTATTCATTATACTGCAGAAAAACAACTACCGTGTTTAATTCACATATATTTAGAGATATATCGAGGTCATTCGGAATAAATCATTTACAATTCACACTGTCAACAAAAAAACAATGAAGTAGTAATTCAAAATAAACATGCAATTGCTTACATTGCTCATTTGAGTTTGTGAATAAAATATCAAAGTAATATATTGTTATTCAGATAACTTTGTGCACTGGCAGGAAAAAGTACTTTGGTACATTTTGGTAAGTTTTATGCTTCAAGTATTAAATATTGCTGTCATACTAATACAAATTATCATTAAGAGTTTTTATGAGAAATAAAATAAATACAACTGAAAACAGCTAACCCTATATCTTTGCTTTAGAAATCTCACAAAAATATCAATCAATATCAACATATTATATATGTCGTTGAAATGATTCATTGAGTGCCAAGCTAAATTAACAGCACAAACAACATAAAGCCTTATGCTTGAAATTGAATTTGTCAGCTATATCCAAATAGAAAAGCTAGTTCCTAGAAACAGTTCCAAATCTGAAAAAAACCAAAAGGTTAAAAAAATAATAATAATAAATAAAAATGTTTTAAAAACTCGGAAACTAATGGCAGAAAGATGACCTTAAAGTGCCTTTAAATTTTCACCTAAGTAAACATACACTTTGAGGGAATGTATGGTTATTTATTAACATCGGAACGTACACAATGCACAAATGTGGGCAGAGCAGCAGCGCTGCATTAATGGGCCTCCCCAGTACCAAAATATTTTTACGGGGGCAAGGTTTGTAGGTATATCCTGTTCTGTGTGAGTATATGGGCTTTTTGTAGGACGGCCAGAAAAGGTAACATACACCCCAAAGCCAGATAAATATCATTCTTCTAAAACAAATCAAGTACTAATTTTCCTATTATAGCTACCTACCTTGATCAGTCATCTCCCGTAGATTTTGGTAAAATTTCCTAAGACAAAACCACCTGCATTCATTTACGTACATTTATAATGTGTAACTCTGATTTTACAAATTTTTTCAAACTTTGTAGATAAGCTAGTTAACTATTATTGTCATAGTAGCTCTATTTCAATTCATAATTACTGAACTTATTGTTCATCTCCTTAGTAGCTTTATTATATAACTATTATTAATATAATTTTTCTATAAGTACATGGCAACGTGATGTATTGTATGGTATTTTACATCATAAAATGGAGGATTACCAATACAGTGGTACCTCAGTTCTCGAACTTAATCCGTTCCGGACTCCGTATCGAATCCTAAAATGTTCGAGTTCTGATCAAATTTTTCCCATAAGAAATAATGGAAAACCAATTTATTGGTTCCCGGCCCCCTAAAATTATACCTAAATATATTTTTTTTAGCATTTAAACACAAAATGAACAGGATAAAACAAGAAGAGCATTTTTTTCTTAATGGCTTCCACAACTATAAAGATCTTATCCTAACATTACCCCTGTCCTGCCCTGATCGTCCGCTCCTTCCTTGTGCCACGCCCCCTCGTTAACCTCGTGTGGGATCCCCATGTGATCAACTGTTTCTGGTTGTTGTCATTAGTCCTCTGTATTAAGTCTGGGTTTCAGTTTGTTTCCCCAGTGGTCATTGGGTGCCTTCGACTTGCTTACAGCGCTGTCTTAAAGCAACACATTCTGATCCTGACACAATGCATTACAGTTAGATGCATTGTGACCTCTCAACTGGCTGCACAAACTGGAACCGTCTCCATTACAACACACCTTTGCCCTTATTGGCTGAAGAGTTTAGTTACGCGCATGATGTTTGTACAACAGGCAATTCCAATGCGTAATCTGCTATTTCTCCCGAATATCATGTAAAGCAGTGAAAACTGGTTTTCAGTTAATTTACCTGGTAGGCAAAATAAAGTTTAAATAAATGACATAAATGCTCTAATAGTACATGTAAGTTAGTGGTTTATTTATTGTTAGTTACTGTAATGTTGCCCTGCATTATTTGGTTAATTGTCCAGCCTGTGAAGAAGGCATTCAATTAAGAATTGCATTGTAGTATGACTCATTTCCTGGCGCATACAATTTATATTAGGTCAGCGTTCACGGTTCGACTGCGGATATTCAGATTGAGTTCTAGGACAAACTGGTTTGTTCGACTTTTAAGAAATTCGAGTTCTAGTGAGTTCGAGACCCGAGGGACCACTGTAATTACTAGTCATTGTGAAATTCTGAGTTCTAGGACTAAGCTTGTTCTGTTTATCTGTATTTTAAGCTGCAGGAATCTTCTGAAATCATATAATATTTGCTTAAAATATTTTTTTTAAAGCTGGGGTGAATCAAATGTAATTTATTCATCGTGAGCGGTATCCTCAGGACGGTCCTAATCTCTGAGAGGGTGCTGACTTAGCCGGCTCATTTCACAAAGAAAAAGCAAACTCGGCTTCCTCACGCCCCTAGGCGTGCGCACACTCCCTGCAGGGAGTGCCGTGCAAGGCAGCCTTCTGAGATGCCCGTAGAGAACACCTATGTGGTGTTAAGTGCCCCAGAAGTATTTGTGACCTCCAACATTTCCAGAGCCAAAGGGCTACGCGATGTATGAAGCAGCAGCACGCAAAGGCTGCGTGGTGCAGGATGCCGCTAAAATGCTGTCTCCCAATCCCGTCCCTCAGGGACCCGCAGACAGTCCACGCTTTTGCTCCCTCCCCAGCTCCCGGTAGCAAAAATATGGACTTCCAGGAAGGGGGCTCAGAGGGAAAACGTGGAGCAGCTGTGGCTCCCCGAGGACCAGGTTGGGAGACACTGCCGTAAGAGTATTTGTGACCTCTGCACTGTTGCGAGCCGAAGTGAAATTAGCCGGATAAGTTCATTTACGGCTCCACGTGGGCCAGGACCGATCCAAATTCGATGCTGAGCATTTTGTTTAACTATAATAACAATCGAACAAAAGTTACAATAGTATTAAATGCACTTGAAACTACACAAGTTTTTTTTTTTTTTTTTCCTAAATGGGAAGCACACTACCATAGGATGTACTTTCTCATGCATCGCCTGTGGTACAGATCGCATTTTTAGCAGAATTATGCAATGTACTCCCTACTGAACACAAGGAGACCATGCTACACACATGCAAGTTAACCCCATGAACAAATACTTGTGTCGAATATGATAGTCCTGCTTTTCCAAAGCGTATGCAGACCGCTTTAGCACATAATGTATGATTCTGCAGAAATGAAAGTTATTTCGCTTATTATTTAGATTATTATTATCATTAATAATACTTTTGGAGTCCATAGCTGTAGAAGAGCCTGTTGCTTTAATGACAATTCAGTGCATGTGAATTAAATATCGACAAAGGATATTGTGATGACGTTGGATTTTTACAAGCAGAGTAAAGCCTTCATATCCACAAATGTGTTTATGCAGTTTGATGTGTTCAACTCAGCCTGGCAACGAGTTACCAAAAAAGGAGCATTAAAAAAAAATAATCATTACAAAATTTACACTACATTTATAATTCACCGAGTCACCTACCAGTACGGAGAACAAAAACACTTTTTTCTCTTTTATCTCAAGGCAATAATTAGTATTAGTATACTACACAATAAAATGATTTATTTTAGAAATGTTAAGTGCTCAAATAATTTCTGGAAGTTCACCACAGATGCTCGATTTACTTCTCTAGGCTTATGAGGGTCAAACACAGGAGATGATGGTCATGGAACCTGAGCATGGATGTCAGCATCATTACATTTCTGCAAATACAAGTACAGTCCAAACTTCACAATATACTTTTTTCCATCTGATCTGATCTGGCCATTATTTATAACACATGTTCATAAATGATGTCTTCTAAGCAAAAGTTTTTTTAGAAGACACCTAAATATGTTTGGAATCTTGGTGAATAAATCACGAATCACGAATAAATGACTACAGGGTGACTTTAAAATTATTATTACTTTTTTTAGATGCTGAAATTTAGATGCTTAACTAATTTGTTAAAAACCTACAGGAGCACTTTAGTTATACAAATTTGCGTTTATAGAGTGGCCTATAAGAACATTGTACAAGGACACCTGGCTGACTTTTGATTTATTAAAAAAAACTAAATAAAATTAAATAATTAAATAAGTATCACTGGAACAAAATCCCAACAATTTTACTGCTAAATGCAAAATCTTTGCTGGATATGGTATAATACAGTATGTCCTCTCCCATGAAGCGGTATGTCTGGATGTCATAAAACAATCAGCCACTCGCTTTTACAGAAATTATAGAAATATTTAATATTTTTATTTCTTTAAATGAATAACCATTAATAATGGTGAAGCCAAAGAAACAACCCAGAAAAATGTATTAATTCTGGTCAGATAGTAACTGCTAGTTAGATTTTGTCCTTTTTTGTCCCTTGGTTCATTACTCAAAAGGGAAAATGCTTTTTTTTCTCTTAAAAGCCGTATAACAACGTGCACCATCTATTTCCTTTTTTTTTCAAAACAATACTTTTTAAATTAGAACATCATTTTTATGTCAGTTCATAGGTACAGTCTGTAGAATCAGTCTATCACCTGACTGCTCAGTAATAACATGTTACTCTAATTACAATTACACTTATAATCCGCCATCATTTGGTTTCAGTTTTTTCTGTAATGAAAAATATTCTGTATTAAACATCGTAATCATATACTTCATAAAATAACTTAATTGTACCTCTATGTGCACCACATGATAATGCTTCGGGGGGGGGACACTTTTACTTCATAAAAAACAGTTTGAGAAACTGAAATATACTATACAGCTTATGAACAGAAAACAGACTGTGAAACAAGCACAAGCGTTACTTCGATAGTCAGGACACCAAACACATCGAGTTGCGGCGGCACCTACACAGGCTGACAGAACGCAAACAGTCTCTGGGCCCCAACATCCATCCATCCATCCATTTCCCAAACTACTGAATCCCAGAAGGTACAGCCACAACCCAGGACAGGGGGCCGGCCCAGTGCAGGGCACACGCACGCACGCACGCACGCACGCACGCACGCACGCACGCACGCACGCACACACACACACACACGCACACACACACGCACACACACACACACACACACACGCACACACGCACACACACACACACACACACACACACTATAGTAACTCCAATCAGCCTCAGCAAGTCTTTGGACTGTGGGGGGAAACCGGAGTACCCGG
>JABFDZ020000045.1:16754703-16765405 GCA_019775955.2 Pollimyrus isidori | reverse complement strand
CGGTTCATGTATTTCATATAGTTACTTTTGAAGCAAATATGAGACCAGTATGTAACTAACACTTAATTTCTGATTAACTAATACGTTAAGTAAGGGTGTACTACACATTATTTGTGCCCCCTCAACTAAAGTGTTACCATGCTGTGTGACTCTTTTGTTTGCTACTGTCCTGCGTCTTGACACAGTTTCGGTGTCAAGATGTAGAAGTTGTATGAGTGGTGATGAGCTGAGAGAATGGTGGTTTTTGGAGTGGAGCCTCCTGGATTTTCCCTCTTTGTGAAGTTTTAAGGTGAGAGGCTTTATCTTGGGGATGCAGTTCTCTGCTGAGTATAGCAGTGATCAGATTTAAATCGGTAACCTTAAGAGGGAAATATTGTTCTGCAGAGCAAGAACATTTTGTAGAAACCTGCCTCTGAAGTTATAGAGCAGATTAAACAGAACAGGTTAGGTCGTTAAGATGAATGGAGGTTTACTTGGTTGCAGAGTGGATGGGGTCTTGGCAGTAGGTTGCAGAGTGGGGGGGTGGTCCTGGCAGTAGGTTGCAGAGTGGGGGGGTGGTCTTGGCAGTAGGTTTCAGAGTGGGGGGTGGTGGTCTTGGTAGTAGTTTGCAGAGTGGGGGGGTGGTCTTGGTAGTAGGTTGCAGGTGATGAGCTGAGAGAATGGTGGTTTTTGGAGTGGAGCCTCCTGGATTTTCACTCTCTGTGAAGTTTTAAGGTGAGAGGCTTTATCTTGGGAATGCAGTTCTCTGCTGGGTATAGCAGGCCTTCACCAGCAGGATTCAGGGTGAGCTTCTGTAACGGGCTTCACGCTGTTCTGGCAATTTCTTGGTGGTTTTCTGGAGGGCTTCCTGCCTGAATCTGAGGCGCCAAGGTTTATGGTCTAAAGTTCATGAACAGGGATGACACCTGAACCAGTGGCTGGCCATCTAGCTGGCAGGCTTTCGGATGGGTCCTTTTGGTATTTACAACTAGACTGATGCCACTTTACTGATGATTTTCATTAAACTGATGTAACTTTTGATACATACACTTTCATGGTAACCAAGAAATCAGGAGTGATTTTCCATCAGTTTGACACCAAACATGCTATTCCCGCCTGGAGGTTCATACCTCAGACCATCTATATTAATTCATTAGCAAATTCTTACATTATGTATGTTAATGATCCCATCCGTGTATCGTATAGGTGTTTTATGTTGCACATCAACAGAGGTTGCTGCAGTACTTTGGATGAGTTGTACAGACACGACATTGCAAATTCGCATTCAAACGGCACATCTTACCCTTAGATAGACATGACCGTTAGTTTGTTGCAATACCAACTTAAATTAAACATCAGAAAATCAGATATTTTGGTTCTTGTGGCTTATTTTAATGATCTACTCTCCAAGATTTATACATTGATTCAATCATTAACATAGTACTTCTTTGTCCTCAACTACTCTAACGGACCACAAAGATCAGATAAGGGCCGACAGAGGAATGAAAAAAGGCAGGGGTTGTTAGACAAAGAAAGAAAAGATCTTTGGTAGGGAACTCACTAAGATACCTGGTTACATTATTTAATTTTCACGATACCTCTAGGATAAGCAGGAGAGCATGTATGCAGGGGTAACTGTACATATATATTTATCTATATGTATATAATGGTTTGAGTGAGAAGGGTAAAATAGGTGATACTCTGTGCAATATGGTTATAAGGGTGGCACACTTCAAAACACTAAGATTGTCTATGGACACAGACAAACGACCTATATGAATGTTGAGACCAGCACTACTAAGTAAACACATATACAGGATATACAAAAGCCAAACTTAAAAGAGAGCATTCTTTAGGGTGTTGGGCGCGGCTGTGGTTTGCATGACAGGATGGATGGGGAGGGGTTATGTGCCAAGTTGAGGGACCCCATCTTTGAGGTCAATTCTGCTGCCCGTAGGTCCCTAAATCTTTGGGCCATTTGGGCCAAATCTGGAATGATGGCCACCTTTGTTATCTGTGTATATATATATATATATATATATATATATACTAACCCCCCTTTTGTGCGTAGGCCAGGCTGGGCCTAACCTCAAGCAACATGGAATTTCAGCCCCGGCATATGCGTGAGCGATCCTACAGCAATAAAAGGCCAGCTTTGACACTTGATCCCATTAAGACAATAACTCAAAAAGTATTTGCCACATCATTTCCAAATTTTGCAGATACGTATTATAGTACACTGTTCATTTTCAGGCCGACTGGCCCAAAATGTAAGCACCTCCACTTAGTGGCGGCAAACTGAATGGTGAAAGCAGATCACATGTGATAAATCTGATGTATAGTATGTCTGCCTCAAAAAATACTTTTTGGATGAAGATATACACAATTGCCCCAAAAATAAAAGGGGGATAACATTGCTCTCAGTGCTGGGTATGGTCCTCTCTAGGCTTACCCTTAACTGGGTCCCTGATCACTTGCTCGCCTATCAGCCACCGGAACAGTCTGGCTGTGTGTCTAAACACTGTACCGATGGACTGCATATTGGCGATGAGGCTTCTCATTAAGCGCAAGTGTGAGTATTGGCAGAGCTTCCTTGCAGCCTTTGTCGATTCCCGTGACGCATTTGGCTCAGTTGACCGAGTTGCCCTGTGGGACATCCTGAGACTTCGCGGGATCCCCCTGAAGTCGCTGGACATCATGGCCGGCCTGTACACTGGATCTGCGAGTGCTGTGCAGTGTGGAGGGAGAATCCCCATGTTCTTCCCAGTTGATTCTATGGTTTATCAGGGGTGTGTTCGTCCTCCTACTCTGTTCAGTGTTTGCATGGACTGGCTGCTGGGCAAGATCTTGGGATCTAGCTACGCCAATACAAAGATTTTACTGATCTTGACTTTGCCGACGATGCTGTGATCTCCCCAGAGTCAATGGAGGCTCTGATTGGGGCTCTCGAAAGACTGAGCGAGGAGACTGAGTGCCTGGGATCGAGAGTGCAATGGATAAAAACCAAGACCCAGGCATTAAATGACTTCTTGGTCACAGTCTCTTGGGGAGAATTTCGACCTTGTTGAGAGATTCACTTAGCTCAGAAGTGCCATTCACGTATCTGTTGACTCTTCCTATGAAGCCAGTAGACATCTTGGAAGAGCATGGTGGGGGGAGTCATGAGGTCGCTGGAAAGGGGTGTGTGTTGCTCCCAAAATCTTTGCAAGAGGACAAAGGTCCAAGTCTTTAGAGTCCTGTCTTGCTCAATAGCTGCAGGACATGGACACTATCCAGTGTGCTGAGATGAAGACTGGACCCCATCGGTTCTGTGTGTCTGCGGAGGATCCTTGGGTACGGCTGGTTGGACTTCGTAGAACGAGCGGTTGCTTTGAGTCCCGGATGCGGCACATTACCTGCATTGTGAGGGATCGTCAGTCATGACACTACGGCCATGTGACGCGGCTCTCTGAGGATCATCTGGCCTCACAGCATCTTCATTGCTGAGGACCAGGCCAGGGGGGCTGGACCAGGCCAAGGGGACGCCCACGACACACCTGGCTGCGGCAGATGGATGGCGGTTTCCGGAGGGTGGGAGTATGTCTGCTTGGGGGGGGGGTCGCCCACCGGGGTCCTGAAGAGTTCCGCTGTGTGGTAGACATGGCAACACATTGCATCAGCACATGTAGGTGTGGAGGTGTGGGGACAGTCTGTAAGGTAGGCTTGTAATATTGTAATAATAATATATTTGTTATATTATAGTATTTCTATTTATTGTTTCTAAAAATGATTGTGTGTGAACCCCCACCACCACCCACACACTCGGTAAATTGATTGGGGGATTGAGTGGTGATGCATGAAAGAAAATAGAGCCTAAGAAATACAATAAATGCTTCTGTTGAGATACAGTGGTACCTCGATCGGCACAAACTTAATTCGTTCCAGGACTCGGTTCACGACCAGAAAAGTTCACTACCTGAATATTTTCCATTTTAAACTATGTGAATACAAAGAATTTGTTAAAACCTCAGAAAAACTGTTTTTTTCCCCATTTTTTTACGCTTTTCTGTGACCAAGAATATAGACTTAAGTTAAAATAACTTTAATTATACACAAATAATGCTAAATTAAATAAAACAGTACAACTGAGCATACGCTTGTTGGCGGGCTGGTCACTCGAAAGACGCCAAAACACGGAAAAGAACCGCAAAACATCCCCGCAAAAAACATTAAAAAACTGAGTAACAGTCAAAAACAATACAGTAATATAGAAAATGTGTTTTGTTTATTATACTGTATATTATTTTCATATGCCTGCAACATTTAACTACAAATTTCGTCATGAGCGTTATTGCAATGAGCGTTTTTGTTTGTACTGTAAACAAACAATATGCAGTTTCCACTATATATGAATGGACAATATAACACTTAAATTGAACTTACCTAATAATTGATATTATTAATGAAGCATAATTTTATGTATAGATATGTGACTGTTAAAAACCATCACAAACATGGGCTATTTATCAATCACTGAAAGGTACCGCTATAACACTTATTAACAGAACGTTCTCACTATATATTTTTTCCTTTTTGCAGATATTCGACCTCTGAAGAGATATAGTAAAGATATACATCTACAACAAGTTTTTTATACATTCCACAACCGTTCTTGGGCATAATGTACACTCCTTTGTGTTTCGGGTGGTTATTTTGGGTGCTTCTGGGAAATTTTGTGTTCGCGGCCCGAAAGACAGCTCGCAAATCGGTACGAAAAATTGCCGAACATCTGGTTCGTAAACCGGTTTGTTCGTGAACAGGACTGTTCGTGGGTCGAGGTACCACTGTATTGATGTTTGTGATGCAGTGAGCTGATTTTGCTAATACTCAGTACAAGCAAATTGTTACATTACTTTATGGTGTGCTTTTATCTAGATGAGAACTTTAAACACACTTTCAGGCTATCCTATCGCTTCTCTTTACTATTTTGATTATCATCGTTTATAAGTATTACTCATGGGATTTTTTTTCATTTTGGTGACATTGACTGTGTTCAACATTTCTAGCACCTGCAAAGAAAACTGTAACGGAAATATACTACAAGCCTTTGTGGTAAACAGAGGGGACTGCACGTAGAGGCTCATAATTTGCATGGGGGAGGAGAGTTAATTACTAAGACACTTACTGTGACGTGCGTACATGAATGATATTTTCTCCTGCTAAGTCTTAACAGGGATAGATGATAGTGCTTCTTCCACTGAAGAGTATGAGAAGTTGTTTTAGCCAGGCTTGGATCTAACCCATAAAAAACATGTACACTTTCATAGGTGAGTGATTCAGTTATTCTTAAATAAATTATAACAGCGCAATTCCATGCATGTGTGTAGATCTTACAAATAAATTTGTATGTAGACACCTTTGTCAAGTGACACTTTGCACAACAGTAAGCAAAATGCCTGCTCTTTTTAGAGCTATTATAAAAAATACAGTTGCTGTTCTGTGTTCTATATTAAACTCAATATTTAAAGTGACTGATGTAAATTATTCTTAATAGTAACTTTTTATCTGATAGCTCTAAGATGTCTTAGTTTAACTTATTGATAGGTTGTGTATTTTGTTGAATGAATGCATACGTTGTGCGTGTGTTTTAGTGATGGACAAATTTTGTTTTGAATAATTGCCATGTTTAAAATGGGAAAGGGTATTTGTGGTGAGTAATGCATTGCTTTAAAAGTGAGCAACAATGCTTCAACTAGTTAACAGTTATCTTGCACAACATATAAAACTGGTTGATACTGTAGGACGGTTCGTGCTCACCCAATGAAAACTAACACTTCTAACCCTTTTTCAGCAGATGTCTTTCCACAAGCATGGTGGATGGCACATTACAAGCACGCAGCTGTCAAGTTGCCCACTAGGCATAAGACGTAGTAACAATTGCAAGTTGGCATTAGTCCAAGAGCTATAAAATCTCTTACAAAAACACTGCAAAAACCTCTGGCATGCAGAATAGATAAGAGATTAGGGATGGCAGATGACGGTGGAGCTAGTCTGAATGAGATAAAGCGTATGTTCCCAAAATAATGGATCTTGAGTCATTTTGTTAAGAGGGACTTATATATATATATATATGTGATACCCCAGTAGCCTATAGCTAATTCTTGGTTTAATCTCCATGTTCTATTCTTTTACAGGAGCTACTCTTCCTGGAACTGTTTTTTTTATCTGTACTTTTTACGTCAAGGTAAACTTTTTTTATGCTTTAAAATACTTCTTTACACAGCGTGTACTTAGAGTATGGAATATTTTTCCTGTTGTTATAGTACAAGCTAAAACCCTGGGTTCCTTTAAATCAGAGCTAAATAAGATTTTATCAACTCTGAGCTATTAGTTAAGTTCTCCCCAAACGAGCTTGATGGGCTGAATGGCCTCCTCTCGTTTGTAAAGTTCTTATTCTTTATTCTATTTCATATTCCTTTTGAAACGCAACCCATAAACTTTAAAATCTAGCCAGTATGTGTGGCTGGTTTCATGAACCGTTCACCTGACCGACACACCTGCCTTCACTTTTATACAAATCTAGAAGTACTATTTGCTCTGTGGTTTTGAGGTATGTGTACAAATGTCCTCGTGACAAAGGAAGTGGTATTAAGCTTTGCAAAGGTATATCGGGCTGCTGAAAGAAGAGGAATCTGCACTGCATGTGTACTTTGATGCTTGCAAAAAAAAGTCGCTGTTTTTAGTTTCAGTCGCAGACACGGGACTGTTATATGAATGTGCAACGTGCAGAATCTCACAATCAGTCATGTTTTTCAAATGATTTTGAATTCATGGAAATAGAAACTGTAGAATCCACTTTATCAGTCAACACATGCATGGAAGAACATAATAGCATCTACTAACATCCCACCTACACAAACATAAGCCTAACGAGAAGAGATCAACTACTCTAGCTTTCTCATGCTGATCGATGGATGCAAGGAAGGCTGTATCAGTTTTAACACAGTAAAGCCCTTTAGTACACCGAATCTTAGGTCTAGTATATTATGTTAACGACGAATGTATATGATGATGCCTAATATATGCATACTTAAAGATACAGGCATACTTTTAAAATGTGTTCTAAGTGATAATTAACCTTTTATCTTTCCTTCAGACTTGCGTGTCGCTGGATAACGTGACGGAGAAGGGCCAAGCTGAAAATGATTACTCCACCGATAACTTTGACTACAGTGCTTACATTACGGTGTGCGAGAAGCAATCGAACCGTAATTTCCGCAACTGGTTCATGCCCACTATTTATTCGGTCATTTGCTTCGTGGGCCTGGTGGGTAACCTGCTGGTGATCCTCACCTACGTCTACTTTAAGCGGCTGAAGACCATGACCGACGTGTACCTGCTCAACCTAGCGGGGGCCGACCTCCTGTTCGTGTTGACGCTGCCCTTTTGGGCGGCGAGCTTCCTCGACGAGTGGATGCTGGGGCTTTTCTTATGCAAGGCCATGTACAGCATCTACAAGGTCAGCTTCTATAGCGGGATGCTCCTGCTGACCTGCATCAGCGTGGACCGCTATTTCGCCATCGCCCGGGCTATCTCGGCCCACCGGCATCGTACGCGGGCGGTCTACTTCAGCAAGGTCTCCTCGGTTGTGCTCTGGACTCTCGCCCTGCTCTTTTCGGTACCTGAAATGGCGTACACCGGAATCAATGATAATCGTACGTGCGCGATTATTAATTCGGGCGAGAAAAACGTGCGGATGACTATTCAGATAAGCCAGATGGTCGCGGGGTTTGTCCTGCCAGCTCTGGTTATGGGCTTCTGTTACTGTGGAATCGTGCAAACGCTGATGCAGGCGCAGAACTTTGAGAAGAACAAGGCCATCAAGGTGATTTTCGCCGTGGTGGCTGTCTTCCTGCTCTTCCAGTTGCCCTACAACATAGCTCTGCTGATACAAACGATCTCGGGGGGCAGCATGAAGTGCGCGTTCGACAACGAGCTCCTCTTCGCGTTAGACATCACCCAGAGCCTGGCATTCACGCGCTGTTGCCTCAATCCTTTCCTCTATGCCTTCATCGGAGTTAAGTTTCGTCACGACCTGTTCAAGTTGCTCAAAGACCTTGGCTGTGTGAGCCAGGAGCGCTTCTTCCAGTACACCAGCTGCTCCAGGAAAAGGTCGTTCGACACTAAGGAGACTGAAACCAGCACTTCTTTCTCTCCATAAACCCAGCAGTCATGTTGCTTGGGTACAAATGCTCATCATCCAGCTAAGTATGCTGTAGCTGATTAGCTCCAGTATTGCTCAAATTTGAAATATTTAGCTAACAGTCCGCGTTCCCCATAAACCTTCAGGACACTAGATATGCAGATATCGAAATATATAATACAAACCTGCCATTTGCTTGAGACACGGCCATTGCACAGCCTTCAAGTTCCCTCTATCACCATACCCTGCTTAGACTCTGTTAGTTTTCAAGTGATCATATGCATTATATTATATATTATTACGGTGTAATATAAAAAAAATATATAAGATTACTTGGTTAAAGAATACAATACATGTAATAATGTCTATACACATAAATGGTATTACTTGTATTGTTTGACAATCTTTTATATTCCATCGTCTATTTTTATGTAAAACTTTTCTTATGCAATGAATGTAAAATACCTAAAGAATGGGTCAGTGTAAACATTATGAAGATCTATACCAAATAGAATTCAATTATTATGCTCTCAAAGTGTTTTAATTAACTGAATGTCTTTTCTTGGTTATCTTTAATTTCTAAAAATATATATCTTGACAGCATATTTTAAAGCTATGTTAATGTTGGTTATGTGTATACAGGCTCATCATATTAATGTTATATGTTGAAAATTCCATACTTTGTACAGCATGACAAAAAATAGGTTAGTGCACTCAAAAATGCAAATGATATCTGGAATTAACTCCACTGAAATAATGAAATATGTGTATTGCTGTGTTGTTGCAAATAAACAAATAATCAACTCATGCCCAGTTGTTTTGTTTTAGAAAAAAGCTCTAAAAAAATTTAGAAAAAAGTTTTGTGATTTCTTACCTTTTTGGGTGTGTGTTTGCGTGTGTGTGTGTGTGTGTGTGTGTGTGTGTGTGTGTGTGTGTGTGTGTGAGAGAGAGAGAGAGAGAGAGAGAGAGAGAGAGAAAAAAAAGAGAGAGAGAGAGAGAGAAAAAGAGAGAGAGAGAAAAAAAAGGAGGACTGTGCGCAGGGCAAACGAGCAGGGAGTGGGGAATCGGGATCGAACACACAGAAATCCAAGAACGGGGATTATTGCAGGCAGGACACAATTACACGGGGTAAACAAACGTAGGCTATACATGGACTAAATACACGGGACTAGTCAGAAACACAAAATAGCTGCATACAATCAAGAACTGACACAAGTTAACGAGGGGGCGTGGCACATGGAAGGATCGTATAAGCAGGTCATGACAGTGTGTGTGGTCTAGGTTTATCTTAGATTGTGCGGACCAAATGTGATAAAAAAAAAACTGTTATTTTGATGCTGTGAGGACTGTTTTTTTTTTCTCAGTACCCCACAAGGGGAAATGCAGTTTTGTTAAAATCTGTGACTGCAATCGAAAAATCTGTGAAATGTCTTGTATTCTGTTTGGTTACTTGCGGTTATGGTTAGAGCTGGGTGGGGGGGTAATGGGTGTTGTGACCAGGATTATGGTTTTTCCTATAGAAATGAATGGAAGGTTCACACTCAGATAGGCATGCCAGTGTGTGTGTGTGTGTGTGTGCGCGCGCGCGTGCGTGCATGTGGTCGTTTGTTCCTAAATTAGGAGTGCAGATTGTAAAGCAAACTACACTTGACAAAAGCATGTGTTAATATTCAGTACTCAAAGGAATAATGGGGACACTTTGAAAACCCATGAGATGTCAATAGGAAGACAACCCTTCTGGATGTCTGTACTGGCATGGACTGGGTACTGTGTCGGGAGAGAATGGATGCCACATAGTTTGATGGGAATGAAAACCATCAGCCTAGAGAGGCTGAATTCGAAGACACCTAGAAAGTCAAAGTGAAAAAATGATGTGGTAGGCGGGTCCATTCTGCAGAACTTGTGGTGGCCAAGGGTAAGAGACCCCATCAGATATTTATTTTTGTTTTACTTTTAAGTTTGTTTTAACCCCTTCTGGATCTCCTGGAGCGCAGTCAACAGAGAGGAAACAGTCACAGGTAGTACCACAGGTGAGGTTTTGCATCCACATTTATTGAATGCGCAAGGGTATTGCTACATCCAACAGGAAGTGTCTGCATACTCTCGCTACATGAGGCCGGCATTGTCATGCACCAGGAGGAACCCAGGACCCACTGCACCAGCGTAGGGTCTGACAATGAGTCTAAGGATTTCATCCTGATACCTAATGGCAGTCAAGGTGTCGTTGTCTAACCAGTAGTGTGCTGTGCATCCCTCCATGGATATGCCTCCCCAGACCATCACTGACCCACCGTCAAAACGGTGTTGCTGAACAATGTTACAGGCAGCATAATGTTCTCTGCGGCTTCTCCAGACAATTTCACTTCTGTCACATGTGCTCAGGGTGAACCTGCTCTCATCTGTGAAAAGCACAGGGTGCCAGTGGCGGACCTGCCAATTCTGGTACTCTATGGCAACTGCCAATCGGGCTCTAACCATCCATGCCATCTCCCTTCCCACATGTCCGGATGGTGCCCGGGGTGGGCACCTTCTGAGCTGGAG
>JABFDZ020000045.1:16684807-16701072 GCA_019775955.2 Pollimyrus isidori | reverse complement strand
TCCGCTATTTATCTTCCAGGTGATCGCCTATTTCCGGGTCCTAGTGGCGATCACCTGACCGGCGTGCGTGACAGTACATAAAAAACACATTTCTGACCAATGAAATTACATTTTTAGCCTTCGCCTGCAGACTTCTACCAGGAAAGAGATCCATTTAGACCAGGAGAATTGGATGTTGATGTAAGTTGCATTTCCACTCATTTTACTTGCCAGTGATTTCAATTATAACTAACACAATGATGTTTTTGGGTAATTTCTTTGGTACAATAAACATTGGGCCTCGTTCACCAATATTTTCTTAAGAATTTGTTCCTACAAAATTTTTAAAGAAAAACCTACCTCAGATTCATGACGTGTTCTTAAGTAACAGAATTGTTCTTATTGTTTGTTCTTAAGAATGGTGAATCCCACGTCTTTGTAACTGAAAGCACATGCCAGTTTGTCCTAATTAGCATAGGGAAACGCCCTGAATTTTCCCGTAAAAGGACATGAGATTGTACGGCCGTGCAAGGAATGTCGACGCGTAGGCTGTGAGACTCTTGGCGCTAAGAGGAAAAAAAACTTCAGTAATGCTGAAGTAGAAGTATTGGTACAGTAAAATCCTGTTATAGTGGACTCGCTTATAATGGAATATCATCTATAACAGACTTGCTGGTGCTGGGTGTGCGCCTTTAAGAACATGCAGAAATCGTTTATACAGCAAACTCGCATATTTCACTTGTAACAGACAAATAATTTAGTCTCCAGGGCCTCTTTTAGCTGTAGTTTTCTTTGGCTATAACGGGCATGCAGCTCTACTTACAAAGCGCGTGCCGTGCCAGTGATATCCAGCACAGATACGCGGATATATTATTAATAGTCACGCTTCTGGTCAGGTAAAGTTGGAGTACTACGTAATGATCTATACCACAAGTGTGTCTGCTGGGGTGTGGCATGAGTAAATGGTGTCCTGTAAGTGTGTTCTACACATACAGCAACTCTGGATATAATGGACTTTGAATATAATGGACTGTTTTGCTAGGTCCCTTTAAATCCGTTATAATTGGATTTTACTGTACAGGTGGTAAATGGACATGGACACATGTTATTTAGTATCATAACCAATGGATATACAGCCCCAGAGAAATCTGACACATGGAGAGGTATCACCTTCTCTGTGAACACTGTGTGCCAAATAAATCTAAATGATCTTCAAACACGCGTTCCCTTCTCAGAGCACGATTGGCAAGCTCTTCAAGAAGTAACAGAAATGCCATTTTGATAGCAAGGCCAATACGCAGAAACAGACCTATTTATAATCCGCATTATCGCTATTACTACCATGAAAATATTTTTTACACTTTAAAATTATTTTTTATATTTTACTTTTATAAATGATTCAAATACTTTTCATTTAATGAACTGTAGAATGAACAAAACTACTATAACCAATTATTTTGAACAAATTGTCATTACTCATATGTGCATACGGATGGTCTTGAGTATGTGTAGATGCTGTTCTTAGCGAAGAACAAATTCAGATAAGAAAACATTGGTGAATGTCATAATCTTCTTAAAAAAACATGCACACGTGGGGTTTACGAATAAATTTGTTCGTAAGAACAGTTGGTGAATGAGGCCCATTCTTCTTTGTTTTAGGCAATCCTGACAAGAATCTGTGGCTGTGATAAGCTGCTTCAGGCACTTTCCAAAGAACTGGTCCAACTTCAAGCAGACAAGGTGGGTTTTGAGTGGGGCCAGGATGTCATCACTGATCTGAGAATCAGAGCCCTTTTATTCGCCAAGTACAAAAGGTACAAGGAATTCATTTTGGTGCAGGTGGTGACATGAAGCATTCAATTAAACATACAATCAAGGCAAAATGTACAAAAGAAACAGTAAACAGAAAAGGTCAAATCGGAAATGGAAAATGGAAGGTGCACCAATACAAAATAAAATAAGTTTATAAGTCATGATGAGTATTTTTTTATGGGGGCAATGGTCTAGCAGGAGGGTGTTTAAGTTCTGATTGGTCCTTGTTCAAGGCACTTACACTCAGCTTTCCAAAGTCAAGTCAAAGTAAACTTTATTGTCATTCGTACCACAGTTTGCACAGAGTTAGATATTGCACAGTGTCTCACAGTTGCCATATTATAGCAGAGAGTATAAGTGCAGATTACTAATACGTAGTACAAGCAGAGTATAGCAAATATGAAAACTTGTTTTAATGTGTGTTATGGAAATGTTTCCTTATATGAGTATGTAGTGCATTGTTAAGAATGGAATATGTATTGCATTTATCACAGTAAGTTTAGAAGGCTAATGGCTGTGGGAAGAAGCTCTTGCTCAGCCGTGCAGTCTTACATCCCATACTGTGGCAGCGTTTACCGGATGGTAGCATGTTGAACAGTCTGTAGGCTGGATGTGATGGATCCCTGACAATCATGAGTGCTTTGCTGAGGCAGTGAGATTGGTATATCTTATGAATAGATGAAAGGGTGTCCCGATCATTTTCTCTGCTGTCCTCACTACTCTATGAAGGGACCTCTGATCAGAGGCATTGCAGCCGCCATACCAGACTGAGATGCTGCTGGTCAGGATGTTCTCAATAGTACCCTTATAAAAAGATGTGAGGACATGCGGGGGGAGATTTGCTCTCTTTAGCCGACGAAGGAGGTGGAGTTGTCGGTGTCCCCTTTTAACAAGCGAGGTGGTGTTGGTGGTCTATGTCAGGTCTTCAGTGATGTGTATTCCCAGGAACTTGGTGCAGCTCACTGACCACAGCGTTCCCATGGATTGTGAGTGCAGTGTGTGTTTTGTGCTTTTTCTGGAAATCAACAGTGATCTCCAATCATCTTGTTGACATTCAGGGACAGGTTATTGATGTTACACCAGACAAGGAGTTGATTCACTTCTTCTCTGTAGGTCATCATCGTTACTAATAAGACCCATAACTGTTGTGTCGTTTGCGAACTTGATGATGTGATTCGTGGTGAACTTGGCACAGCAGTCATGAGTCATCAAGGTGAAGAGCAAAGGGCTTAAGACACAGCCCTGAGGAACCCTGGTTTTTACAGTAGTTGTCTCAGAGATGTTATTTCCAACCCGTACTGTCTGTGTTTGTGAGAAAGTCCAATATCCAATTATTCAATGAGGTGTTGATACCTAGTGGACCCAGTTTCTTTATCAACTGCTGTGGAACAACAGTGTTAAATGCAGAGCTGAAATCAATAAAGAGCATGTGCACATAACTATTTTTACTTTGAGCCAGGGTTAGGTGAAGTGCTGTCAGTATGGCATCATCGACTGAGCGATTTGGACAGTATGCAAACTGGAATGGGTCGAATGTTGCAGGAAGTACGGATGTTATGTACTGCAGTCCTTAACCAGCTGTTCAAAGCACTTCATCTCAATTGGAGTGAGTGCTATAGGGTGGAAGTCATTAACAGTTAATGATGAAGCTGATGATTTTTTTGGCAGTGGTTTGATGGTTGTACTGAAGCATTGGGGTACGATGGCTTGTTTCAGATGTTGTATATAACTGTTACAATGTGTGTCAGCTGGCCAGCACATTCTCTAAGTACATATTCTGGGATGTTGTCAGGACTTGTAGCTTTCTGTGTGTTAACCCTACGTAAAGATTTTCAGACGTCTGTTGAATCCAAACATTGCTCCATCTTCCATGATGAGGGGTGTTTTGTTGCTACTGTATCTGGTTGTTTGTCTCCTCAAACTGAGTAAAGAATTGGTCGAGTGAGTTGAGAAATTCATGGTTGTCTTCACAGGGTAGTGGAAGGGGCTTGTAATCCATGTTAGATTCCATGCCACAAGCGTTTGGAGTCTTTCGAGTCAGTGAAGTGTTTTCTGTCCATAGGCACGTTTTGCTGCTCTCAAGCCTCGGTCCAGATTAGCTCTTGCAGATCTGAGAGCATCTTTATCCCTAGACTTAAAGACTTACGTGCTTTTAGAAGTGCGTGCACTTCTCTGGTGAGCCAGTGTTTTTGGTTTGCACGTGTGGTGACGTTCTTGGTGACAGTCACAACTTCCACCCATTTGGATATATATCCTGACACTGCCTCAGCATACTCATCCAGATTTATGTGTTGGCTGACAGTGGCAGCGTCCTTGAACACATTCCAGTCAGTACATTCCAAACAATCCTGGACTGCTGAAACTGCTCCTTCAGGCCAGGTTTTTACCTGCTTCACAGACGGCTTGCCTCTAGTTAACAGTGGCCTATATGACGGAATTAGTATGACAGAGAGATGGTCTGTATTAACCAAGGTGGGGGTGGGGGGCTGCTCTGAATGCTTTTGCTTATTGCTCAGATTTTAATGAGAAGGTGCACCCATAGCAGTAGTTCCTACTCTGTCCTCATCTGCGTAACTGAGCTATATCATCTAAGGCTTTATCATTTGTTAATAAGTGAAATCAGGTGTGGTGGTGGAAGAGCAGAGCAGAATTATACTATAGAAAAAAAACGTTTTACCTGGCAATGTCAGGACAGAGGGGGGGGTGGCATGGTGGTGCAGTGGTTAGCACTGTTGCCTCACACCTCTGGGACCCGGGTTCAAGTCTCCTCCTGGGTCACGTGTGTGGAGTTTGCATGTTTGCATGTTGTTGTCGTTGTGGGGTTTCCTCCAGGTACTCCGGTTTCCCCCCACAGTCCAAAACAATGCTCAGGTTAATTGGTGTTGCCAAATTGCCCATAGGTGTGCATGTGTGTGTGACTGGTGTGTGAGTGTGCCCTGCGATGGGCTGGCCCCCCATCCAGGGTTGTTCCCTGCCTCGTGCCCATTGCTTCAGGGATAGGCTCCGGACCCCGCACAACCTGATAGGATAAGCGGTTTGGAAAATGGATGTCAGGACAAAGGCACTTCCAGATAGCTGAATTTCCCAGATATTGAACGTTACTCTTGAAATGTCAGATGAAGTCAGATAAAACACAAGATTGTGATTTAAATAGTGATGGAACAAGTAGAAAGACCAAAGCATGCTGCTCTGTGGGCATGCTCAAGGAGCTGACATACATGTTCCACTATTTTTTTGTTATTTTTTAGTTTGGGTGCATTTTAATAGAATAGGATTATTACTTGTTATTATGAATTTTTCAATTTTATACAGACTTTTATACATACATATGTGCAGTACACACAAAATGTCTTGAGATACTTGCTTAATTCAGCAAAAATCCATTCATTTATTAATTTGTTTATGAAAAATATATACCACAGTAAAGACAACCAGTAGTTTTAAGTTAAACATTTACTTTAAGTAGTAATAAATTGAAGCACAAATTATAGTTGTAAAAAACGTTCGCCAACAAGCAGTCTCACTGGGTGCTTTTTAAATAGCAACACCTTAGGAATAACATAAAACACAAAACATTTGTGTTTAGTATCCCTTTGGGCGCCAATGACAAAATAGTAATTCTGTGAGCACTGTGTATGACTTAAGTATCTGACCAAATTTGCTCAGAAGTTCCTTCTCTGTTTTCTCTCAGGACAATGTTCAGTGTGCTTTGGAGATGACAAGGCTGCAGCTGGATGACCACCTGGCTCAGGGGCTCGGTGTTCAGGGAAAGGATGGGCTGGCCCAGAAGGGTTTTCTCCAGGAGGAGCTGGTCACTGTCAGAGCCAGACTTTGTGATATTTCTGTGGTAGGAAGTTTTAGAAGAATGGTGCCTCTGTTTATATTAAACTGGAAGAGATTGATATTGTCACCGAAGGTTTCCAGTTTGTTAACAGGCATCTTAGATGCTGAATGTGATTTTTTGTTGTTTCAAAATTTGATGAATTTGATCTAGCCAGAAAAATATTGAAACATTAGTGGCCTCTTCATTTTTCTCCCCTCCCTCAGGAAATGGAGAAGGTATGGAGTCAATATGAGAGGATGGAGAGTGAGCTGTCAGTCTTTCGTTCTCATCTTCAGCACATCTGTCGATTTGGAAGGCCACAGGTCTCCTCTCCTTCTTTGTTTTCTATTTTATATCTCTGTAATCCAGTGACAGCTGTGGTCTTTCAAACAGGGCAATCTGGTTAGTCCCCTGCCCCCGCAACCTAGTTTGAAATAAACTAGCGCACTTTACTAACCTACTAACGAACGACCTTACTAACCAAACAAGGAGCAAACTCAAGAATGTATGCAGTATTTTTTTATTTGCAGTAGGATATGTACGAATCAAAATCCAAAAAAGCGAAGACTTCACTTGCTGAATATCTGTATGGGATTTTACTTGAAATGCAATGATGAAATGCTTGAAGTATAAATTCAAAATGCTGTCAATCAGAAATTGGTGCAGCCAATTCCTCCAATCATCATGCAGCAGCCCAGTGTCCTGGCCAACCCACTGTCCCGTTCACTCCCAGAGACAATGATCTTCCCTAAAAATTACAACTTCAAGCATTTGTCCAATAAACATCTAGCTTTGCTGCACTAAAAACAAAAGTGCCATTGAAGTCCAGTGAAGCTGCACTGAAATTAGGTTTTTAAAATAGTGCTGCCTCAGGAATGTAATTATGAGAGAAGAAAAAAAACACTTTAGATGACCTGCAAGAAATTATTGCTGATTCTGAAGAAATTTTCCATGAAGTTGAACATATTCTAGCATGCCTTTTGTAATAGCCGAGTAAATACAACAGTACACATTTGACACAAAAAGCTGTGACATTTTAGAGGAGGCAGAGCTTTTCTTGTAATGTTACAGCAGTTACCACCGCTATAATGCATTCCTCTGTGTAGCAGCATGCATGCCTGTTTCACCACCCAGCCTTCAGACCTTTTTAGTTTTATTGATTCCATTTTCAGGAACAGTCCCAAGCCCAGAGAGAGCTGTGGATGATGGATGATATTCTCTGTGGCCTCAGGGCCAACAGAAATCACTTCCGGGCTGTACTGGCATCACAGACGCAATTTACAGGTAGCATATGATTTTGGGACTGTTCCACCTCTGCTGCCGCAGACACTTTCTCATTAATGAGATAACTAACGTATTTCGCGAATCTTTGTCAGACTTTGCAGAATTCTGAGACACACCACCCCAAAGCTGAAGCAGCTCCACAGAGTGATAGCAAAGAAATGTCACTTAATGAAAATGGGGATGGGTGTCTGCAGATGACATTTGTGAATATGTGCTAAGTCAAAAAGTATTTGATGGATTTTGCTACTGTTTGACAGAAACATTGCGTATCATTTTCAGACAAAACTCCCCTAATAAGCAGCAGTAGTTATGTGGCTGCAAAGAGAGGAAATGGGAGATAAATAAGACAGCTGGTCTTGTGAATACAATAGGACCCCTGTGTCCACAGTTTCTCTAACCACGCTTTCAGTCAACTGTGGTTTACCGGTTCACAGTCTGAAAACCAAATTCCAGCAACAGCTCAAAAGTTTTGCATGCCAAGCCAGCACAGACTGTAACTTAGTGAGTGCCCACGATAGGCTAAGATATTCTTAACAGATTTTTCTCAGTACAGCATTTGGTAAAAACACATTTTATTGGCTTTCAGGGGGTGACGGGTGTCGGGGGAATACACTGTTGTCATTCTAACACCATCTTTTCTAGTTACACAATTGATTTGTGAGTGATCATTCCACAATATCAGTAGTTAAAGTGCTAAACTAAATGTTGAAATTGCCTGTACTTGTCTTTGCCAGTTCTTCAGAAGGGCGCCCTTCATCATGAAGGATCCAGACCTCAAGTGGACAGGTCACCGAGTGGCATCCCCATGGTACAAAGCATTTCTTTTCATGTATTTTGGGGTGAGCTTGCTCTGAACTATACAAGACTAAAGTCTGTTTCTTTCCTAGCTGTCAAAACTAAGCATGTTTGAAAGCTTAGATAGAAACTTGCACTTTGTAAATCTAGCATGTGAAAGTGTTAATGTCACCGCTGTGCATTTGAATGTAAAGAAGTACCGGGACGCTTAATTGGGATTCAACTCTTTTAGCTTGACATAGAAATGGGGAGTAAATTCAGGCATCACAATATTGTCTCACTTTTATGTAATTTAGTAAGTATAATTAATTGCTAACCTCTTACTGCATAATTTTACTAGTTTTTTTAATTAAATCTGCAAGAGATACCTGCAAACACAGACAGGAAATTTGCTCCGTATATGAACACAATATCAGAAATACTATATTCCAAATATGAGTATAACTCTACAGCATGCAAGATATTTTGTTAATCACAATGTATTGAGTACTCATATGAAATAACTATAAGCACTCGTAATTCTTGACGAATTGTTAATGGTTTCATTCCGTTTTGCCAATATGTGTCCAGTTAGGTGTTGGTTCTATCTTTTCTGTTTCCATCTTGTGCCAATTCATCACATCACTTTCTCTGCCTTTATGTGTCCACTTAATGGAAATGCTCTTTGAGGCTAAATGATGTATGTGCCTGTTGGCAGAAATAAAGCTAATGAGCTCATCATTAGCTACCGATAGCGCTTTTATACTTGGAAGTCCAGAAACTGACGATTTTACATTATTTTTATTAATTAATTAAATTAATTATTATCATTAATTTTCCAAGCTGTCGATATGCATGGATTATCTGATGGAAAACTGCCATATGCTATATATTATTCATTATTGATGTAATATATGGTTGATGTACTCATGCAGTCTTGATAACTCAGAACTTGCAAACTTCCAACCTTCTACTTAAAAAAAAAGTACTACAGAACAGTTTACACAAGCGTATGGTAATTCTACTCACTGGTGATGTGTCTGGGTGACACTGTGTGAACAGTAAGTAAATGCCTTGGTTTTATGTCACTATCGCTCTCCAAACCTGGGGGAATCCTTTCACCAAGCTGACCTTTCTGCAGTGGAAAACCAAAATGAGCTGGAACTAGTGTCTCTTTGAGATATGGCTCAGTTCCTGTGTGCCAGTAGAAAAGTGCCATGAATGAACCTCCACTCTCTACTGTGGACAGTGAACACCTTTGGGTGTCCAGGTGTCAGTTACAGTATTTGGTTTGAGTACTAAATTTTACTTCTTATACTAAGTACGTCTGAACTATACAGTACAAATGAAAATTATTTTCAGTGAACTCTATAAATGTATTTAACTTTATTATGCTTTTTTACACAGAGCACTTTTCTACATAATTGTATAGAAACACAGGACAACTGAGCAGAAATACAAACATATTTCCCTAAATGCTAAAGTTAATTAATGGTCTCTCTATGGAATTCTCAATGCGATTTTCAGTCAGTGAATTGTCTATAAATGTTTTTTCAGAATCTAGGAATAGACCTGTAAACGATTTTGCAAACTGGCTCTTTTCTAAATCAAATATTTCATACTGAGGAGGTGGAGTTGGAGCCCCCTCCGCGCCCCCCTTTACCCCAGGAGGTGCAGGAGAGCGGACTGAGGCCAGGCTGGCTGGAGAGGCAGGCTGAAGTAGAGGTGAGTGACAGTCAGTCTGATTGACTTATCAAAGTGGGCCGATAACGATATTTACAAATAAAAGGGGGAAAAGCTCTTTGTGTTGTATTTGTCAGATAACCATTCTACCAAATTGATGAAATAGATATTCCAGGCCAGTATTTCCCAACTCAGTCCCCGACCCCAAGACAATCCATGCTCCGCCCCAACTCCCAGTAAAAAAAACATGGAATTTCTGGCAGGGAGGCAGCAAAAACTGTTTGACAGTCCCCTGGACCCCACTTGCTCATCCATCTGTTCTCTTTCTGCTTCGCCTCTCGCAGGTGTTCTCCAGTGATCTGTCCTCCTGCCATCGGTCACTAGATCAAACAGGAAACAGCCTCACTGTTTTACCTAGAGAAAAAAAGCAGGCCGACGTAATGCCAGGTGACCTCGCTGTCGCTTTCAGTCTCATTCAGCTTATAGCTCCTTGCAAAAGTGTCCAGCACATTGTTTTTTTCCCCTTTAAGACTCGATTCATGCCATTTCCTTTAAGACATAATATTTTGTGTAAATATAGCTTACTCCATGCATTTCTAAACAAGAAAAACTGACAATTAAATTCTGTTTTTGATGAAACTATTAAAAAATAAGAATGCTTTGCAATGCACTTTCAAATTCTTGTATACTTTAAGCCACTATATGTAACTGTCAAACAAAAACATCAATATCTGTTTGAAGAAATGCCCATATAATGTAAAGAAATCACAAACGTTTGCTGTTTTTATCGTGTTCTTCTCTCGAATTTCTCTGGTGTAGCGTAACAAAAATCATTACTGCACTATGAATCTCAGCATGCATAACAGAGTACTTTACCCAGATGAGATCAAATGTAAGACTTGTGGCATTTGAATGACAGGCAGACAGGTGACACTGACTTTGCTCTCTCTATTTCTCTCTCTCTATCTCAGCTACCCTGACTGGTTTTACTGCCTCCAGCTGGACTACATCTGACACAGCAACTAAGGTGAAAGTCCTGTTTCCCATTAGCAGACATCACTGCATTTGCAAAACATTTAGCCAAGAAGCAATGAAATGAAATATTATATGAAATGCTTTACAAAAGCATTGTGCAACACTGATTTATCAGCTACTTAAACTACTTTCAGACCTTTGCTTTGCATCTGAAGCATGAAATGATGTATTTAGTGACTGTATCTGCTCTTTGCTACCCAGCAGGCTTAGCAGGCCTCATTTTTATTGTACCGTTAATGCCCAAACACTAGGGTAAAATATTTAATATCATTTATCTACTGTCATAAAAAGCATTTCCCCTCTATGGGCAAAACTGAAATAAAATATATCAATATAACTGGAAGATCTGCATGTGACAGGCAAGACTGATTTCTATTGACTCGATGCTCTCGGTGGAATTTGGTTCCCTACAATACTCAAACTCAGCACAAGATGGCAGTAAGCGCATTAAGTTGAGACTCTTTAATGTGTCTTTTCGTGTTAATACAGCTGCTAATAAGGACTCCTTTAACTGACATGTTAATTTGAAACTGATAATTGTTAATTGGTTTATTAATTTAGCGAGCAAGGATGAGTGAGGAGGAGCAGAGAGAAAGAATAAGGAGAAACCAAGAATGGCTATCAAATCAGAAGAAAGAAGCTTTGACAACAGGCATTAACCACATGCAGTATCAAAGATCATCTCCACCCAGGGAAGAGGTAACTGTATTTAAGCAAACTAAGATACTCAGTTGAATAGCAGGCACACACAACAGTCTACAGTTTAATAGAAACACAACCAAATCAATAGCTTACTCTATTAATATACTTTGTTGTTTGCAAGGTAAGGTGTCCATGATGAAATGAATGACTGTGCAAAGCAAGACGCCTACAACAAAAAATGTATTTTGACAGTATTATTAACCCTGTCCAGCCAAAATGAAGCTTGATTTGCATCCCTGTGACATGGCTTAACTCAAACAGAAGTAGTCTTAGGCTGTGCAAGTGTGAAGGAAGGACAGTAAATGTGTCAGTACGTTCAGATACAATCAGAGATATGTGCACAATCCTGTACGATGAATGCTTTATACTCATATTGTGTGCATTGCTAATGTAGAGCTATTTTTACCAATACAGTGATATCATTTACTTTTATAGGTATGGTGAAGTGGCACATGCAGAGCTTGAATTCTTACAATGTATTTTTTCGTGTAGGTTTCCTGTGTATGTAACTTTCTTCTTGTTTATTTACCTCTCTGTGATACTACAGCCCCCCATTCCCATCAGAGTGACACGAGTCTATACTGCCGTCTTGCCATCTGCCCTAATAGCTCGACGTGTGTCAGTTGAAGACCCCCCTTCTGAGTTGGTTAATCCCTTCCCACAACAAACTTACACCGGGACACCTTTTTCAGAGCTTGACCAAAACCAGAAGTCACTCTTACAGGAGACATCGAACCGAAATTTCCCATGGCTAAACCCGGACGATCGATCTGATCAAAGACTCCCATCTGATTTATCGTCAAACATTTTTGAGGATAGACCAGGTACGTCTCACACAGCCAAAGGACTGTCAAAACAAAAGAAGCTGAAGCTTGCAAAAGAAGAGGACTCACAATCACAAAGCCATGACCACAGCAGTATTCCATCCAGCCAAAGCACAGAAGCAGCTGAGCAACATTTAAAAGATGTGGCTAGATTAGAAGCTAAAAAGGTGCTCTGGTCCCAGACAGCATCAGATTGTGGAATTTTACCTTCTGATGATGGACCTAAACGAGAAGATGGGGGCTCTGGCTTAGCAGGAGTGACGCTGGGAAACGGAAGAAGAGAAAAGGTATGGGGACCAATGGGTTCCATGAGGGGGACATGCTGCTACATAACTGTGCCACAATGTCACGATGGGCATTTCATTATTATAAATGGTCAGTTACTCCTCAATTAGCAGCAGCTGTGATTAATAAGCAAATTAGTGTTTTTAATCAACAAACAGTGCAGAAATTATCAGAACAATGTCGAAGGACTGTGCAGAAAAAGCCTTCCAACCTTTACCCAGTGATATAGCTCAACTTAAAGCTGCAACAAGGTAAATTCTCTCTCTTCGTCCTTTCTCCAAAGCCCGGAACTCGAGCATCCCTACTAGCTGCTGATCCGGGACTCGACCTCTGTCTGACTCCAGAGCAGAGAGAAGCAAAACTTAAACGGGTGGAGAGGATCAGAGAACGAGTAATAAAAAGGTGCATGTCCATTTCTCCATGTATCCATATCTGTTTTTAATCAGACTTCTTTTCATGTGGACACATAACTGAAAATTTGAGTCCACTGAGCGTTTTAGACAGACTATACTAATATACTGTCTATAGACTAACTATACTAATATAGTATGCTCACTCTACTAATATAGGTATGCGTCAATAAACCTTTGGGTTAAGCCATGTGAATGCTATGGAAATATCATACAGTATATACTGCACACAATTGTATATCGTATACTAGCCCTATACTGTACCTGTGCTGCCAAAATAACCAAGATAGTTTATACTAATACAGTACTTCAGTGTAATAAAACCAATAAGTAATACATGTACACTGCATTAGCACCACAAAGTGAGAGAGACAGTACACATCAAAATGAGGATTAAAAAGTACAGTGAAGCACATAAAAGCATAACATAAACATTTAATTTCGCTTGCAACTATTACGGGTACAGGTATTGTAAGTTAGGTAGGCCTACGTACTGTACCATTGTACAGGTGCCAGTATGATCATTTTGTTTATACCAGATACACGTGGTGCACTATGGCTGCCTACATCTGCTGTGTCCTGTTAGCTGATCAGGATTTTCCAACTCTGTGTGGTCGGACATTGTGTGGAAGAATGTTAAGCAAAACATAACTATACCAATCTGTACTGCACTACACTGCCATACGAAGGCAAAACACTGAATATTTTATGAAAAGTGATTTATGACTGAAATCGAGTCTCTTTATTTATTTATTTTGTTTATTTGTTCGGTCAACTAAGCTCAATTTTAGGGACAATGGCATACACATGCACACACTACTCCCTGTGTGTTAAATAATGGCTAACCTCTGTTATGTCTCAATGTCACATAAATGCACCCATAAATGGGTTAAATGCACAGGATACATTTCATTGTGTCCTGTAGTGTGTCAAGAATGACGATTCATCACTCTTTTTAATAACTACAGTATCATTTACCTGTCTACTACAGGTACGAGGCATAAGCCTTTTTTCTTATTCTTATTCTCAGTATCAGCGTAGTCAGTGTTTTACCAGATTAGGGCAGTATACTGCATTGTATATACTATACTGCATTGTACTATATAATCCGGTATTTTTGTGATAGGAGCTGAGAATTAGGTTTTAGCATTCAGTTTCAAGTATTCATATGCCTGTTAACCAACCAGTCTTGAGATGTTGCTCTCCCACCTCCTTCTCTCTCTCTCTCTCTCTCTCTCTCAGTGCAGCCAAAGAGAGCATTATGCATCCCCTCTCTCCACCGCTAAGGGGCAACAGAGAACATATTGCCAACTTGTCTCTCAAGCTGGCAAATAAGGCTTCAAAAAAGAGCAAAGGAATGGCAGGTGAGACTTTAATACAGTGCCAAATTATTTTAATGCGGTAACTTCAACTTAATATAGTGCCAACATCCAAAATCATCAGATTCAAGAAAACCATTTAGACTGAGATTATAATTATAATGCTTATAATAAAATTATACATATTAGTTGTATGTAATTGTGATGGGCTACCTGATCACTGGTGTAACTGTGGCTTCAATTAACCTTGCTCATTCTCCTTTTAATTATCAGCCTGCTCTGAAGTTTCTGATGAATGCCAGGTTACTGAAGACATGGACTGTGGTGGTGTTTGCTATAGTGATGGGAGTCATGAACTTGGCCTTAGAGTTACAACTAAGCCCAAACCTAGCAGAATCCCATCAATTACTGGTAATAGAGGAAGACATAGTTTGAAAGGAACAGGAGGTTTGAAAGATGCTGTGAACACTTTAGGGAAAACACCCATCAGTAATCACAGCAGAAGCTTGGATGTCACATGTTTAGCCAGAAAAGTCTCTCCGAATCAATTAAATACAAACAATAATATCACTGCACTCCTAGTGTGTCCAAGAAATAGGGATCAACAGTCGGTCCAAAAGGAAGACAATTCATCCCATAATAATGAAAATGAGCCTAATGAGGAAGAAGGCAACTCGGTCAGTCAGAAAAGTCAGTTCAACAGTAGGAGGACAGAGTGGTTTCTTTCAGACAATCACAAAGTAGAATATATACCTTTAGTGAATCAATTTAAAGAACCAAATTCAGGTGACAAAACCACAGATCACAGCAACACACACTCTCACTTAATGTGGCAGCCAGCGACGGTGGCCAGTAGCAGAATAGAATGTCTGCAGTTTTCATCCAAACAGAAGGTCTCAGAAGTTGATATATCTGTTGTATCCCCTGATTCTATTGGGAAAATGGAACAACAATCAAAATATCCCACCACCCATCATGCGCCAGCTCATCAAAGCTTAGTACATCATGCCAAAAGTTCAACAGCTGACAATTTAATATATGAAATTAAAAAATCTGATGAGAGTGCTGCAGTGATCCTGGAAGGAACAACACAAGAAAAGAAAGAGAATGACATTTTTGAGCAATCAAATAAAATACCTGAACTATCACAGAGCCTGGCCAATGGGGAGAAACAAAACATCCAAAGCAATGAAAGACAAGGCTACGGCTTTACAGATGAAGGAAACTGCAACAAATTATTGGCCAACCAAACAATTCCTACTTATGCTACAATCCACTTCATACCAGTCCCTCTTCTGGAGCCAAATCAGGACAAAGAGAACAACACTTTTTTATCTTTACACAGTGAATCTGAAGACTCACACTCTGACACTCGAAATACCTCTGTCGATCAAATGACCTCTTCTTTGACCAAATCAGTTAAAGATTTGCACATTTATGAGGAAATATCCTTCAATTCCACTCCCCCAGAATCACAGCCTAATCATAACCATAATACCATATTAACAGATAATGAATTCACATCATCCAGCTACCTACAGTCCAGTCGATCAGAAATCCTGCCAAATAATTTGTCTGCACATTCAATTTCCACCAATCAAAGAGGTGATAAAAAAATAGAAAACATGGATTCTGATTGGCCTGATGAAAATGAATCACCTAGTGAGGGACAGACAAATTTGGAGGCAACCAAAAGTAGTAATTCAGAGGTGAGCAAAGAAGCTCCACTTGGAAAGGATATGGTTAGTTATAGCTCTGAAGTTAATGACAAGAAGGATGACCAGGGCTCTGAATTTGTAAGGGCAAGAGTGACTGTTGTGAGAACCAGTTTGTAAACCAGTTTGAGTGGAAGTGGAAGGTTTGAGTAAGTTGGGAGAGGAAATGTCCATGAGACTTGGAGGAGAATGCAAAGGAGCCAACCATGGAAGTGCATCAAGCATGCAGTAGCAGCAATGAACTGATGAATAGCAATGAACTAACTTACTAAAAACATATTTTAAGACATAATCAATTCCAGTTCTCACAATTATGCTTATCAAGCATGTTTCAGTTGTCAGTACAATGCACATTACATTTGTCAATAGACTATATATTACATTTGCCTGTTTATTTTATGCTTTTGTAAACAATCCCTCGATCTTTTGATGTAATTATTGTTTTTACTGAAAGTTTTTAACATTCATTCCCTTTACGGGTATGCTTATTAAATGAATAAAATGGTATCTGAAAACAGTGAGTGAATAATTATTTCTGTTTATATTTCCATCCATCCATTTTCCAAACCGCTTATCCTTACTGGGTCGCGGGGGGTCTGGAGCCTATCCCGGAAGCAATG
>JABFDZ020000045.1:16649296-16666030 GCA_019775955.2 Pollimyrus isidori | reverse complement strand
TTTTTCATAAATACAGTTTACAAAAATGTCAAAAGTTTCGCTGTGTTACGTCATCACAAATATGTGTTAAACATCTACGGAGGCTGAGCCGCCCTTAAATGAAAATCCTAGAAACGCCCCTGCTCCCAGATATGGGCTTGTGCCAGCTTTTGTGGGTACCAGCATGGTAGATGATGTAGCTACCCAGCAACAGCGGGCAGTTTTGCTGCCATGAGACAATAGCATTGATTAATTGCATTTCTATCATATGGAGTCCCAAAAAAGTTCTTTTTTATAATGCGGATAAAACATAATAATTTTGCGCACCCCTGGTGTTATCTTAAGCAAACAATAAATGAACTCTTCTTCTTATTATGAGTGCACAAGAAATTAATTTTGTCGATTTCCTCACTCTTGTGCGTCCTGCTCCTGCTTCCCTGCACAGCAATCGGTCATGACAACAGCTCTAATGATACGGCTACTAAATTGATTATTGACCAATGACCTGGGGTGTCCTGGTGTCAAGTGCACTTATGAAGACCCAAGTTGAAACATGGTGTTCATTAAGGACAAACTGAATACCGCAAACACCGAATGACAAAGCATTGCTCAGGCTCAGGCTGTACAGGTCATCCTGCCAAGGTTTCACTGTCGTTGCCCACGTGAGCATTAAGGTCACCCAGAAAAGCAATGGAGTGTCCAGAGGGGGCGTCTTCCAGCAGCCCATCAAAGGTCTCCAAGAAGGCCGGATACTCAAAGTTGGTTTTTGGTGCATATGTACAAACAACAGTCAGAGCCCAAAGGGAGGTGGCCCTAGATGGTAGACGGCACATCTAGATGGGTAAGCACTCTATGGAAATCCAAGGGCGGCTTGGGTGTACGGGGGCTGGAACTGGAAAGGAAGGGTAAGTAAAGGCACAACGCAAGACGAAGAAAGAATGTTCAGTATGTCGCATTGAATCGACAATACCTTGCCGTGTGAGGACAGATAAGCATTTGAAGGTACACAACCCGTGAGCTCTGCTTAAGTCACATGTGCAAATGGGACACGACATACTGAATGTGCTATTTTACAAAATTGTTAAAGTACAGAACAGAAAATCTGAAATCAAACCAGCAACTCAAAATATTCAACTTTAAACCAATGACTGCAAATTAATGTCCATCCTAAAGGAAAGATATAGATTTATATAAAGTTATTATAACAGGAAAGTTATGCCTTCACAATCACACACATAGGGATTACAAAGTCCCTCTCAGCTGATATGTTTATCATCTTCTAACCCCTGAAGTAACTATGTAATTTTTACCACAAACATAGCATTTTAAAAAGTAGCGTACACGGTGTTTCTTCAGTCAAAGCATTTTGCTACTGACACGTATGGAGAGGTTGACAATCGTTGCGTGTGAATGTGAATTGGTTTGAATCTCTACTTGGCCATATAATTGCAAATTGCCCATTTTAAAATTAAAATGTGTTTAGCACGTATGTTTTCTTTTCCTCAAGAACAGCGCTGAAGTGGACGCGCACACTGCGTGAGAGAGGGCCAGGCTGTAAGCCAGACCTGAGCTCATCCTTTCCCCGTCCAATCTCCTGCAAGAACCCGCAGCCTTCCTTTCATCACAATGTTCCAAGATCAGCAGAAGTGCGCCGTAGTCCTCTGCCACTCCCATGGGAGTTGTACTTTAGGACTGAGTAATAGACCATGTCTCAGAGATACTGTGACAGAAAAAAAATGTATTGTTTACACAGCCAAGTAAGGTGGAAACCTGAGAGGAGTGTGGCAAACAGTGCGGGTGTTGGATGTATAAAGCAATGATTCACAGAGGATATCTTCCTCGCTGTCCTCATATAAACACAGTAAGAATGTTTCTGCAGCTCATTTGGCAAGAGCTACAATTTTGTAATAGCATAGATTGCAAGCCTCTAAAATCAGACCATATGTGTATGAATTGAACACAGCTGCTGCATGACATCAGTGGGCTCTCTTCCCATGACCTTTGGGGTGTTCTTAACCTTCTTCAGATGATTGTGTCGCATTATGCGATCGGTACAATACTGGAATTATGTAGAATATGTGGCTACAGATTGTGCACATTTTAATTTCTCTATAACTTGAGTACTGAATTTCAGAGTTTTTCGAAGAATAGATAAATAAAACAGCATTGTGATCATTACTCTTCCACCAACCAACACATTCTCTACCACCAAAAAGGTGCACATAATGAAAAAATAAATGTCATAAAAAAATAAGTCATTCTTAAAGGCACAGTTTTATCAATCTGCTCAGTAAAATAACAAGCAACACAGTTTTTCTATTAACTGGATATTTAACAGTAGGCGATATTTAGAAAAGTCAGCTTAAACAACACAGCTACAAACATTTCATTTTTAATTTAATCAGTAGGAGTTAAATGACAAATTGAGTATATACATAAATATAATGAGCTGCAAGTGCTTTTGCTATGAATGCAAACTAAACACCGGCATCTAAAATGACTGATTACTTGCTCGTGCAAGTTAACATTAATAATCCCTATTAAATCCAGAAGAAATAAAGCAGACCATGAACGAAAGAGACACCCAGCTTTAACAGAGGTAGGAAATTGGCAGGTGCAGACATACACTCACACCATGGGAATGTCCTCCCTGGGTGGGGATCAGAACAATCCCTAATCTCACAGATACATTTTCTGTGCCTGTGTGCTGGCGTGGCAGACTGAGGGTGGGTGTGGTGAATTCCGCCCCAGTGCCCTCCTCTAAACTATATTAGGGGGATGTAGAGCCCATCCAAGGCACAGTCTCCTCTCAGGTCTGGTGAAGTTCTTTATCCATTTCTGTGGTGTTAAGATCCTCTTCATTCCAGAAACATGTCTATTCGCGTTTCTAGCCTGAGAAGCAGCGCCCCCAACTTCACCAGCAGCTCCATGATGAGCCAGCGCCGGTCGGTCTCCTCAGCTCCCAAGGCCTACAGTGTTTCGGGAACTGGGGGCACCCGCATCTCCTCCTCTGTCAGCCACGGCGTCTCCTCTGGCTTCGGCGGTGGTTACGGTATCACATACGGCGGTTGTTACGGCGGTGGTTACGGCGGTGGTCATTACGGTGGGGGTTACGGTGGGGGTTCCGCATATAGCGGCGGCTTCGGCGGTGCTATGGATGGAGACACCATCCATCTGAATGAGAAGGCAACCATGCAGAACCTCAACGACAGGCTGGCCAATTACCTAGAGAAGGTGCGCTCTCTGGAAGCAGCCAATGCGAAGCTGGAGGTCAAAATCCGGGAGTTTTATGAGAAGAAGGGTCCGGCTGCCAAGAAGGACTACAGCCCCTACTGGGCCATCATCAATGATCTGAAGAACAAGGTAAGAACCTTCTGTTCTGCGGCACAGTTCCTGACACTGTGTTGTGCATTACTTTGGTTGCTCTTCCTCACAGATACATTCCTATTAAATAATGCAAAAGCCCTCAGTGTCTCTCTTATATAGTGATGCATTGACAATAGGGACAGTATGAGACAAGCAGCCTGTGGTTTAAATAAATGGGTTAAATTACTATTGAGGGACTGTGACAAGCAAGGTAAGAATGAAACATTTCAAGCATTAGCTTGGCAAAGAATAATTACCGGTAGCTACATTGCTATAAGAAAAATCATATTCATTTTGTTATTAAGAAATAATCCCTTCATTACAGGCTTATTCATATATAGTGGTGCTAATTAACAACTATTATACAGTAATAAGCCAGTGTGAAGGATCATGAGTGAAATGGAAAAACTTTTTTTGTGTTAGTTAGAGACTAAACTTATTACTTAAGGGTCTTATTGCACAGAAGTAACAAAGAGAACAATAATTTCTTTGTAAATGAAACCATTGTGCAGTGTTCTATTGTATTGTAACTAATACATGAATCAGCTGTTTATCATGATCAATAAAGACCGTTTCTAGTAGATAATATTTAAGTACTACTGTAAAACCATCTCAATCACCCCGTGAACATGCATCTTTTACAAATCTGTTAGTTATCTTTGTTACCAGAAGCTGGGTGGGATATTATCTCCTTTACATAATTTAAGTTGGTGCTAATATACCTTTTCAATACTGTATACATTTTTTGACAAAATTGCAAATCATACAACATGAATTGGCATTCATATGAATCATACCATTTGTATGATTGATATTAAAAGATTTACCCATCGTATTGATAAATTACATGTTTGCACACCAGAAATGACAATACATAACGACTGAATTGTTTTCTTTTTCTAGATTAAGGATGCAACCACTACCAATGCCAACATCCTGCTTCAGATTGACAACTCAAAACTGGCGGCTGACGATTTCAGGACGAAGTAAGCACTGATCCCATACTTCAAAGACAGCATTATTTTTAAAACTCATTACTTACATACATGAATAGTGATTTTTATCGTCGATCCAAAGGGAACAAAATTCTCGTACATGAATATGTATCTACTTTATGGTAACCAATCAGGTATGAGCACGAGCTTGTGATGCGTCAGTCTGTGGAGGCCGACATCGCCAACCTGCGTCGCCTCCTGGACCAGACCACTCTCACCAAGGCTGATCTGGAGATGCAGATCGAGGGGCTGCAGGATGAGCTCGCCTACCTTAAGAAGAACCACCAGGAGGTATTATTTCCTTGCTCCTCACTGGCCATTTTGTTGTTTGTCGGCGCTACGGCGCGAGGTAGTAAAGAAGCTCCTCGGCGCCTCCTTCGCAGGAACTGGCAGCCCTGCGCTCGCAGCTGACCGGCAACATCAACGTGGAGGTGGACGCCGCACCTCAGCAGGATCTCTCCAAGGTCTTGGCGGAGATCCGCGCTCAGTACGAGGCCATCACAGACAAACACCGCCGCGACCAAGAGTCCTGGTTCAACCAACAGGTGACACATTGAAAGTTCCATATACCAACTTAAAAGGTTACAAGTAATATTCCCATCGGCTTGTACTATGGGCTTCTCATAAAAATGGGCTTTTTTTTAAATAAAGGTGCCTGCAGAAGAGCTGCAGTCATTATATTTTGGATGATGTTTTGTTACAGACGGCAACTCTGACCAAGGAGGTCGCTACAAGCACAGAGACTATCAAGACATCCAAGACAGAGATCACAGACCTGAGACGCACCCTACAGGGCCTGGAGATAGAGCTTCAATCACAGCTCAGCATGGTAAGAGGGCTGGGGTCCTGCCCATACATAATTGTTACAGCCAAGTACTCATTAAGCGACGATGACGTCAACATCAGCGTTGGGAGAGAGAGCAAACTCTCCATCTAGCACCAGCAGACTGAGCAAATTCAGAAACATCATAGGTGTTTTGTAGCCAAATATAATAAGACACAGGATTCATACAGTGCAGAAACTGTTAGTATCATCAAGAATTTTATTTTATATATGCTGTGTTACTATGGCATTGCCAACATTAACAAAAACTACGCAGTGAAGCCAACAAGCTAAGAGGACTGTTTACAAGCTCTCTTCCACACTTCCGCAGAAAGCCGCACTGGAAAACAGTCTGGCAGACACAGAGGCGCGGTACAGCGCCATGCTGGCCGGCTTCCAGAACCAGATTAACATGATAGAGGCCGAAGTGGCGCAGGTGCGGAGCAGCATAGAACAGCAGGGCCAGGAGTACAAGATGCTGCTGGACGTGAAGAGCCGGCTGGAGAAGGAGATCGCCACCTACCGCAGCCTCCTGGAGAAAGAGGAGACCAAGTAAGCATGGGGAGTCGGCAGGATGACAGCTCTTTCTAACCTTAAATAAAACCTTAAGTAATAATATGAAACTATTAGGCACTTCTAAACCATTATGAACAACTTTAAAATATCTAGTTATTGTATATAAAAAATAACAAGCATTAATTCTTAATCATTTTCCCCATATTTTCAGGATTCCAGGCACAGGTAAGTTATAATTCAATTGTCATTCGTCATTATTTTGTACAAGACAAAAATGTCCATGATTAATTTGCACAAATCAATAATGCTTGTGATACGGCAGGAGATTTGTACAATTTCCATTATCTTTATCTCCACAGGTGGGCAAACGACCATCAAAGTCCACCAAACCACCATTGGCTAGACCCTAAGCTCAGTGGTGCGCAACAGCAGAAGTGACCTTTTGCTAATGAGACGAGGCAATAATAGCTGCTAAGTGACAACTAATAACAGCCAATTCATCAATGCGTCTTATCATGTTACACCTGTATTTGACTATAATAATGGGACAAATTGGCCACTCGCAGACATATAGTGATTCACTAAAGGAAGCGTCCTTCACAAAAGCGTTATTGCTTTACCAGGTAACATACTACTGGTTTTAAAGTCCTCAGCTGAAAATGAAGAAATCTCACAAAAATACACTGTCCATGAAGAGAAGGAGAAGACTTGATGAAAAGGCTGCAGTTATTTTGCTGTTAGCAGAAATTTTCCAAAAATAAATCTGTTGTTGAAGCAAAGAATGTGTTTTGAGTCATATTCAACAATTTATGTAAGTTAGTCCTTCATGAAGGAACCTCAGTGGAATATATCAACAATAATCTCTTATAAACCACAGGGAACCACCATATTCAAAATACATTTTTACTTCAGTTTTGCAATAAGTTTCAAAGTATTTCATGTGTGACAAGATTGTTGTTAAGAAAACAGTAACACAAAACCCTGCATAACAAAACATATTTCATGGGGCAAAATGGTCAGATAAGTAAATTATGAGCTAAAAATGAGACATCTGCAGCTTGTACAACAATTAACAAGGAATTGGATTTGTGAAATATTATAATTTTGAAATTGTAAGCTATCCCAGGCATAGGCAGGGGTACCTCCTGGGTGAGATCCCAGTGCATTTCAGTCCATAAATATTTACAGTATAGTGTTCCTAGCGAGTGCATGAAAACGATTTGGGAATTATGGACTTGCTGCAGGTCCCTTATCAGTTATGAACTTTGTCCCCATGTGTAATTCTTAGCTGAGGTGGGGTGATACTGTGTAAACCTATAAATAAGGGCTTGGTTTGGATGAATTATTAACTATTGTATGTTTCTTACTCACTATTTTAGTCTCATAAATTACTGGACTGCCTGAAGTGCTGCAGACCTCGTGAGAGTAGCTTATAATGTCTACTGGTGGAAATATATTATTACTAAATCTTTTCATCTAACTCAGTTTTGGGTATCAAAATTTAATTATTAAAAAAACAAATTTAAAAGCATTAGCATCACTATTAGGTAGAAAGCTATTTTCAGAGCAAGGAAACATAACGAATCTGTATGTGGCATAAGGTGAACATTATATTATCTCATCTTTGCAATAGTTTTCCTGGTAAGGGTTGTGGTGACAGTATAATAGACATTTTTTGTTTCTAACCCCATGGCCTCTAGCTTGTGCTGGGAGATCCCTCTGCGCTCTTAAACTAGCTGGGTGATGTAATCCCTCCAGTCTGCCCCAGGACATTCACTCAAAACAGAATCAGGTTTATTGAGCAAGTATGTTCAAACACACGGGGGAATTTGTGTTTGGTTGTCAATGCATCTCATACGTATAGCAGATGCATACACAGTTAAGACAAGACAAGATGTGCTTGTGCGCTTGATCACTGTACAAAAAGAAAAAACAGTGCATGTCAGTGCAAGGAATGTTGGCCTAAATACAATAGGTAGAATTCAATACAATAAGTACAGTGACTCACTGACAGCAGTGTGGTATTGCGCGGTAATGGGGGGTGATGCAGTCTGGGCTGAGGTAATTGGGTCAGATGTTCATAGAGTCATGGCTTGTGCAGAGAGTCTGTTCCAGTACCTGCTTGTTTTGCTGCACAATCATCTGCACTTGCTGCCAGACGGAAGTTCATGGCCTCGGTGTGAAGGGTTTGCCATTATTTTCCCAGCTGATGTGAAAAAGGAAGCACATCCACTGCTGAGCCTTTGCTATGGAGTTCATACTGCGGTCTCCCATTTTTAGGGCCGGAAGATTGTAGATCCCAGAAATTCTGTTCAATTCAGCTCGATTTCAATTCAATTTTATTTGTATAGTGCATTTTACCAACGTCACATTGTCTCAAAGTGCTTCACATCATCCTTACCCAAAGCCCCCAGTGAACAAGCCGGAGGCGACGAACCAATAGAATGCTATTGCGTATGACATTTGGTCAGCTCTTCCCCACTGCTGCTGGTCTCCCTCCTGAGGTGTAAAATGGTTTGTCAAAACATTGTTTGTGGTCATTGCTCTCTGTAGATTCCCTAAACTCGTACATGATACAAATTTGACCTTCACATCTGCCTTCTCAGCAACCTGTGTGACCCGTTGGCTCTAGGTGTTTCCAGAGATGCCTGCATAAGAATTACCTTGCTACGCTTTCTTTAGTTTCACTCAGCACATATGAGTCCTTGAACAGAACTCTTTGGCAAACTTAATTCATATAAGGTAAGTTTTTCAGACAGATCATCCTAGTAGACCTTGGCTGTTCATTTGGGTCACCCTGGCCCGTCTGATTCCCTCCCCAAGAGCTGAATCCAACATCAGTACCAAGTGATGATAGATTGATAGCGTTGCCCTTATCTTCACCCTCGTGTCATAAACACACAGCTTTAAGTAAGATAACAAAACTACAATTCATCATTGACCATAGGCCTTGAGTTCTCTGGTACACTAACATCCATAGTGTTAATTCTAGGAAATGCACGGCTTGTATAGAAATACAGTAACAGTTTACCACTGGGGTTAGGCTTAGGTTTGGGGTTAGGGTTAAGTTTGGGGGGATGCATTCTTCTTAATCACGTCTCTTCAGGTAACTTCAGCTTTTCCCATATGAGCCCATATGTTTCCCAATAAGATCACAAACACTTCACTCAGTTACTCTGAGAAGGATAATATCTCCACACTTGTGTTCTGTGCAAATGTACAAAAAACACTCCGAATTTTCCTTCCTGTACGTCACAGTCAGATGAAACAACCCTCCAGAAAGAACTCCAGTGGTGTAGACTTGATGAAAAGACTGGATTGTGTATTGCTTATTTACGTGGATTAGTTATTTAAGTGGAGTTTTGCTGCCTATTTTTCTGTTAACACACATTTTCAAAAAATTCATGTGTTGTTGAATCAAAAACGTGTCTTAACAAATTTTCTACAATTTGTGTAAATCTACCGCAACCCACCTATCCACCCCTCCCGATTCCTTCCCGATTCCTCCCGATTGTCTCACCTCTCTTTCTCACCCTCATGTTATCCCTGCTGCCTCTGTTGGCTCCCTCGCCAGTTATGTATTTAAGCTCTTCCCCTGTCCTGTACTCCCCAGTTCCATCATAAATGTCAGTCCCGCTTGTTGAACACTCCTTCCAACCTGTTTTGAATCCCCCCAATCCCGTTTGCTGACTGTTTCGTACCGAGGACCAGTACAAAATCCCATTTGTTTACCCCAATTCCTGTCCCCATGACCTTTGTTCCAGTATGCATTACAAAAACAGTCTTTCAGGAGCACAGCATTCTTACATTCCCCTGCGATCTTTCAACATGAGCTGGGAACAGTCCAATCCAGACCAAGAAGGCTGGTTCCAACAGTACGTGAGAAACGTCTGACATTGCTGGCTAATATACACCAATCAGCTAAAACATTAGAACCAATGGCAAGTGTATAAGTAATGAGTGATTATCTCATTGCAATGGCATGCGTCAGGGTGCCATTGTATATTAGGCAAAGTGAACAATCGGTTCTTCGTGATGTGATGGAAGCAGCAAAAATGGGTAAGCGTAGAATCTGAACGACCTTGACAACGGTCAAACTGTGACATGTAGATGACTGAATCCGAGCATCAGTGGGTATTCAGTGGCCAGTGCAGTTGTTCGCTGCATAATGATATTTCTGCCAATGACAGACCACATATATGATGGGGGAAGATTATAATCAAGCTGAAAATTTCCTGTTGTGTCACATGGCTTGACTCTACCTACCAAAAACGGTGAACCAGCAGTAGGACCCAAGGTTCACTGATGCGTGGGGGGATTGAAGGCTAGCCTGTCAGGTCTGATCCCACAGGAGGGCTACTGTAGCACAAGGCTGGCTATGATATAAAGGTGACAGAACACACAATTCATCACAGCTTGCTGTGTATGGGGGCTGCATAGCTGGAAATCAGTCAGAGTGCTCATGTTGACCCGCATCCACTGCTGAAAACATGTACAATGGGCACATAATCATTAGAACAGTACCATAGAGCAATGGAAAAAGGTGACCTGGTCTGATGAGTAGTGTTCTCTGTAACATCATGAGGTTGGCTGTGTGTGCGTGCATCATTTGCCTGGGGACGAGATGGCACCAGGATGCACTATGGAAGGTCAGTAGAAGGTCAACCAGCAAAAGTAGCATGATGCTCTGGGCAATGCTCCTCTGGGAAACCTTGGGTCCTGACTTCTTTCAGCAGGATAATGCTGCTCCTCCTACACTGAGAAAATTGGCAAGGAACGGTCTGAGGAACATGAAAAAAAAGAGTTCAAGGTGTTGACTTGGTCTCCATGTTCCCCAGGTCTCAATCCAATCTGTGGAATGTGATGCACAAACAAATCCATTCGATAGAGAGGTAAAGTTCCATGGGCTAAGGTCCATTGCCAAGGTCTGACCTATTTGCTTTGTTTCTGTTCATCCAGTTCGCGATGCACCTGACCGCTCTATTTATCAGGCAGGTACTGTAATGAGACCTCAAAACGAAAACATGTAGCCATTTCAGGCAAAGTCCTACCACCCCCAGGCCCCACCGGTGGGTTCCAGTAACTCTGTTCTGGACATGGTGCACTAATTCTTCTTAGTATGTTTCACTGGGCATCTACATTGGGTTATAGCCTGGCCTCTCCCCACAGATTTGTTTGCCAAGGGAGGCCCAACATGCGCCATAAAAATACGAGAGGACTCTGTCCTGAGAAACAAAGAAATGAGCAAAGTTACCTGTAATATGTGTGACTTCTGGAGAATATGTGTCTATGACTTAACCACATGCACCCCATGAGGGTAGGAAAAAAGTGAAATCCTATAAACGTTACCTCATTTAATGCAGAAACTATACAATGAGTTCTTATGAACTTGACTCACTAGACGTAACAAACACTCTTCTCCTGCAGTCCTGTTAAATATGGGTTAATTTTCAGACAAATTATTGTCACAAACTATCCCTTAAATGTTTTAATGTCTGACATTACGGTAAAATATACCAATACTACATTTGTGACATAGATGTAAGCCAGGAGCTCATAAAAATATGCTGCAATGAAACTTTGGACATTGCAAAATAGCCGTACAATTACAAAAAATCAGCTTACTCAAAAGCTCATTGCAACGCTGATAAATATTTTTCTTCATTAGAAGATGTGTCATAGTTCACTCTCCATTGGACCATAAAGTGGTTCCAAAGAATTCCTGAGTCCTTTGGAAGCTTAACACTTAAGCTTTATATTACTGTACTACCTCGGAAAAAAATAAACTGAATGTGCACCATAATTTTACACGACAATGCACACATTTATGCTTTTATTTTGAAATTAAGTACATATCATTTATATAAACACAGTAGCAAGTCATTAAATGACAAAAAAATCAGTGTTTAATGACCCTTTATAGCAGCACAAAACATATACAGTAATACCACATAAATATAACCACATTTAAGAAAAAAGCCTGGGTAATTATCTTATAAATTCCCTAGCAGACACCCTGCCTTTCCATTCTCCATTTAATCTTTTCATCTTCCACCAGCTTAGCTGCATGTTCCCAGACAACAATTTCCTCTATTGTTTACGTTTGCTTTTGTTCTCTTATTACTTTCATGTTTAAAAATTCTTTGTTTGTTTTAGGTAAATTTACAACCCCTATGTGTCTGTCTCTTTGTATCGCTGTTACACAACACGGTACAGATTTACAATCAGTCTATTTAAAATAAAGACATACCTACAATAAGGAGTTTTATCACACTGTTACAAAGCCTGCCCCCCCCCCCACACACACACACACACACACCCCACAAACCAAAAATATGCTGAGGTTAATTGGAGTTGCCAGATTGCCCGTAGGTGTGCATTTGTGAATGAATGGTGTACGAGTGTACCCTGTAATGGGGGGGGGGGCACACCATCCTGAGTTATTCCATGCCTTGCGCCAATAGCTTCTGGAACTGTAGTACTCAGAGAAAACCCCACAGGGAGAACACACAGACACATGGACCATCATACAACCATTACACACGAACACAGCAATTCAATTAGATTTTTTTTTTATTATTTTATTTTGAATTTATGTTAATGTTTCACTTTTAATTTGTGTTTCATTAATTCAAACATACCTTTATATGACTGGTCTTCCATCCAGGTTGTACCCCAGCCCTGTATATTTCCTTGGACAGCAATGCTAGCCAGGAGAAGCAGCTAGAAAATGGATCAAAGGATTCCTTTCTGTGAATATCATTCTTGAAGAAAAATGCTCTGCTGCGTTATTGAGGGAATAACATGTGATTGTACAATAACTAAGCTACAGCACCCTCTACTGGTTGTTAAAAGTTCATACCACCTAGTCTGAGTTAAGGTTAAGTCTTAAGTGCATACATTTGAGCATTTTCAATAGAAATGATAACTATCATTAACCATATAACCATCACTAAAATGACAGAATATTGTTTAGGCTAAAGTTGATATGTAGCCTTAACCTGTGTTTACAAAACTTATAGAGTCAATATTAAAATAAAAACTTTTATTTTTTAATTTTACATCTATTTTAGGAGGAACATTAACATGATTATGGTGGGTCAATCCGCCTGTAGATGGCACAATTTTATACAACTGTTTGTAATAGGTTATAAGTCATACACAGACACACAAAAGGATTTAAAAGAATTGAAAGTGAATAAGTACTTAAGAACAAGGTAACATACTGCAATAGCAGCTTATACATTTTTGTGTCATTTAGACGTTTTTACCTGAAGTGATGTACACTGGGTCAGCTGGGACAGATAATCCCTGGAGTGACTGGGACTTTGGTCAAAGACTCGACAATGAAATTACTCAGTACGAGCAACTTATTGATTACAGGCTCTACTACCGATAAAATTCATAGAGAAAAAACATGTTACGCCCCACAGCTTGAGGACTGCCGTCCGAACTACCGGCCTCAACTGACTGCCGACCGGACTACCGAACTCAACCGACTACCGACCAAACTACCAAACTGAACCAACTACCGACCGGAATACCGAACTGAACTGACTACCGACCGAACTCAGCCGACAACCGACCGGACTACCGAACTCAACCGACTACCGACCAGACTACCAAACTGAACCGACTACCGACCGGAATACCGAACTCAACCGACTACCGACCGAACTCAGCCGACAACCGACTGGACTACCGAACTCAACCGACTACCAACCGGACTACCGAACTCAACCGACTATACCAACCGGAATACCAAACTCAACCGACTACTGACCGAACTCAACTGACTACCGACCGGACTACAGAACTCAACCGACTACCGACTGTATTACCAAATTCAACTGACTACTGACCGAACTAAGCCAACTACCGAATTCAACCGACTACCAACCAGACTACCGAACTCAACCGACTACCGACTGGAATACCGAACTCAATCGACTACTGACCGGACTACCGACATCAACCGACTACCGACCAAACTCAGCTGACTACCGATCGGACTACAGAACTCAACCGACTACCGACTGTACTACCGAATTCAACCGACTACTGACCGAACTAAGCCAACTACCGACCGGACTACCGAACTCAACCGACTATACCGACCCGAATACCGAACTCAACCGACTACCGACTGAACTCAGCTGACTACCGATCGCACTGCAGAACTCAACCGACTACTGACTGTACTACCAAATTCAATCAACTACTGACCGAACTAAGCCAAATACCGACCGGACTACCGAACTCAACAGACTACCGACCGGACTACCGAACTCAACAGACTACCGACCGGACTCAGCTGACTACCGATCGGACTACAGAACTCAACCGACTACCGACTGTACTACCAAATTCAACCGACTACTGACCAAACTAAGCCAACTACCGACCGGACTACCGAACTCAACGGACTATCGACGGGAATACCGAACTCAACCGACTATACCGACCAGAATACCGAACTCAACCGACTATCGACTGGACTACCGACATCAACCGATTACCGACCAAATTCAGCTGACTACTGCCCGGACTACAGAACTCAACCGACTACCGACTGTACTACCGAATTCAACTGACTACTGACCGAACTAAGCCAACTACCGACCAGACTACCAAACTCAACAGACTACCGACCGGACTACCGACTGACTCTACAATATTCTTGGCAGGCATGTTGCTTGGCCTGGGCATTCAGGACTGAAGTCCAACTGAATCCATACAAGGCCTGAAATATGTGTACAGCTTTTTTAACAACCATGCTCTGTTTCAGAATTCTATATATGAGAACATTTTTTTAATGCCCAACCATTATCCCCCACTTGTCCGAGTTATGGGATGCAGTAATTGAAGTATGATTGCATTAAGGAGTTGTAGTGTTAATGTCAGTGTCTATGTACAGTATGTGTGAGTGTAATTATGTGTCATTCCATGGGTTTGGGTCCAGAATTCAGTGTTTGTAGATAAATCTTTTTTCCCAGCCCTTGATTTGAATTGAAATTGTTGTATCTATAGTAGATATTGGTTTGCATAATTTTAAGAGAAATTTCTCTGTGTCATTTTTTTATTTCTTCTTCAAGTGGATGTGCTAGTAAATTGTTTAATATACTGATTTCAGTAAAAACAGACTTTAAGTGGAGGTATTGAAGGACGCCCCTCTACTTACAAACTTTCAGACATACAAACAGAGACGACCGTAAGTAAAATTGTGTTCATTAGGCTCCTGTTTCATTTTTTTTTCTGTGCTCTAATTACGCCTAGTACGACTCGTGGCCTCTAACCCCGTCACGCAGCAGCATGGCGTGCGTACTCCCAGCAATCCTAGTTCTTTTTACTAGCGTATACCCTTAAAATGGTGTTGAACAACGACTTACGAAGTTACGAATGGTGGTTCGGAACGTTACTTGCTCATAAATAGAGGAGCATCAGCACTGTTTTCCATTGCTTTCCTGATGTCATGCTGTTGGACTAATTTTGGAAAGTAATAAATGTTATTCTTAAAAAGATGAAAAGACGGTGGTGTTTGATACCCTTTTGTTTCCAGGCACTAAAAAAGTTTTGTTTTGTTGAGTGGAAAGTTCAGGCTTTGTATTTATAAGGCTTTACTGTTAATTGGAAGATTTTGTTAATGTTCCACCAGGCTGTTAAGGTGGTTGCAATTACTCTATTGTTAATGCGATTATGGTGTTATATGGTGGTGTTTAGAAATGGTATATCAGAGACTGATATTTATATCTACTGATTGTTTTATTTCTAACCATGTGTTGCTCTATTGCTTTGGGTGAACCCAGTTGTTTATGTACTGTAATTTATTTGCTAGGTAATAATTTTGAAAATTTGAGGTCTGCCTTGATTGACTTAGGAACTGTTCATCTGTAATATCTTTTTCCCTAAATTGGGTCCCAAACCTGAGCAAGTTACCATGGTTACCTAACAGTTAGTAGTGCTACAGACTAGTGACTCCTGACTGATAATTTTAAAATGAACGACTTAAATCAACATGCAATGCAACTCATCTTAACTGTATTACTGATAAATGCTTTGGAAATAAATATACACTTTACAGGAATAACAATGTGATGTTTTATTTTAGAGGAAAACAATTACAAAGTTTTGCTTAAGAGAAAATCATTAAGTTACGCGACATTATTTAAAAGATAAACAGCAAATAAATTTATATTTACAGTTGTGGACGCATCTGGTGGCAAAGGGAGAGTTAGATGCCGCAAAGAACAGCACTGCATAGGAACCTGGAATGTAAGATCTATGAATCAGGGCAAATTGGATGTAGTCAAATGTGAGATGGCAAGGTTAAGCACTGACATCTTAGGAGATAAGTGAAATGAACGGGATTGAATGAATTTAACTCAGATGACCACCATGGGCAGGAGACCCTGAGAATAAGAAATGAAGTAGCGGTGATACTCAAGCCAACAGCAAGAAAAGAAATACTGGGGTACAATCTCAAAAATGACAGAATGGTCTCTGCTCGAATACAAGGCAAATGATTCAATATCACAATAATCTAAGTCTATGCCCCAACCACTGATGCTGAACAGACTGAAATTGAAAATTTTTATGAAGACCTAAAATATCTTCTAGAACTAACACCAAAAAAATATATCACTTTGATCACAGGTGATTAGAGTGATAAAGTAGGAGATCAAAAGATAACTGGAATAACTGGCAAATATGGCCTTGGTGAAAAAAAATGAAGCAGGACACAGACTAATAGTGTTTTGTTAAGAAAACTCACTAGACGTCCAGCGTCCAAAGCATTCTCCAGCATTAAGAAGAGGTTGCAAGAATATACAAAAGCATTATACAAGAAACATCTTAACATTTCCAATAACAACAATGGTGGAGACACTGACTTAGAGCCACACTTCTAGGAGAATGAAGGGAAGAAGGCCTTAGAAAGCTGACATCAAGGCTTGCGGAGCTGATGGAATGCCAGTTGAACTATACAGTGGGGCAAAAAAGTATTTAGTCAGCCACCGATTGTGCAAGTTCTCCCACTTAAAATGATGACAGAGGTCA
>JABFDZ020000045.1:16618258-16631407 GCA_019775955.2 Pollimyrus isidori | reverse complement strand
CCCCTTCACGTGAACGCGCCAAACGGAGGGGTAGGGCTATGTGTAGGGGTAAGGGGTAGAATTGGGATTCAGCCTAACTAATCAGCAACTTATGTCAAATGAGGTTCTCTTAGAGAAACCATGAAAGTCCATGTGGATAAGACTGTGCGATGTACAATGACCAACCAATCGGATAAGCATGACTGCAACATGGCTACACCTCTCAATGCAGCAGAGCATTAGGACAGTCGCTTAGATATTCAAACATTTGTTCAAACATGTCAAAAATTCATGTTCAAACTATAATTAGCCTATATGAATTTTAACATGTCACTGTAGCCTATAAGCGTATTACACCATTTGCTGCAATTTTGTTGTTTGCCGTCTATGGAACCTATATATGATCGAGGGGGTGGGGGTATTCCTTCGCAATACCTATTCGATCCCACCACACTTGCCCACTTGCTATTTGCTGCAACTTGACTGCAAGGATAAACCAAAATAATGCAGACATGTCCTATGAAGTGTTTTCTAAGCATTAAATTGTGGGGGGCAATGTACTTTATGCGTAGTAAGAGGGGGAAAAAATGAGTAAGCTTTACAAATTTAATGATTATTCATTTTCAAGATTATGTACCTTCACTGCTTTTGCATAAGTGCAGGATCCAATACAGGGTTTCCATTGGTCAATTTTTATATATATAGAGCAATGTTGAAAGGAACCATCACAAAAATTACTAAGCTTTCTAAATTTGTTTCCGAGCACTGACCAAAAATGTTTAGTGCAACTTAATGACAGTTCAAAGTGAATCCAGTAGACTACTGCAGTCCTTTTAATTGTGAGTGTTGCACGTACATGCAATGTCGATATTAACATCGCACTGTGCAAGTCGTGGTAAGGGAGTCACATTAACACAGTGGGTACCAACGTTCAGTAACGTACAGTTTACATATTCAACCTAAGTGTGCATGTCTTTCCACTGTCCATAAACATAACATAATTGGAGTGCCTAAATTCACAGTATGGGTGACTGAGTGCACACACTGCAATATTTCATTGGTTCCTCCCTCACGCCACATTGTCAGATTACAGCTGGGCCTCATGGCCAAAAATGTTATCGCAATATAGGGCCACCACTAACGACTATTTTTCTATGGATTAATCAATGGACTGTTACCGATTGATTGATCAATCTAAATAATTAATTTTCCTCCAGAAAATCAAATAGTTTAATTTATGACAACAAACCTATTGCAGGGCTTTAATATTTTAGGCATACTACTAATTTGTTTAATGACATGCAGATTGGGATGCCCAGAGGTATCCTTACGGTTAGTAAACTCTGTTAGTGGAGTACCTCATTCTACTGAGGACTGGCGGTGAACCTAGATTTAGCAGCCACTTTTAAAGGAGGAGATATCGTGGATAAACAAGGTAAAAAGATTGAGGGTGAGGCAATACTTTTTCAAAACACAGCTTTCATTTTTCAGTCCAAGATTTTTTTTTTATTTTGTTTATTTTCATTGTTTTTCATTTCAGTTTTAGTTTACAATAACACTGATCCTAATTCCCAATAAGCCCAATGTGCACGAAGACAAAACTGGCACCATCAATCGGCATAGAATAAACCCAGATTTTAGCCTAAACATTTTCTCAAACACTTATTCAACGGATTTTCTAAGGTAGCAGACAGACATCTTTATGGCTTTAAATATTGAGTATATAATGACTATTGAACCGCTTCAAGGATATTAAAAAGCTCTGTGCTAATTGCAACTTCATAAACATGAACAGACAACACTTACAACGTATTTGCCTACTGTGGCGGCCCATCATCCAGAATAGTGCACGTGCGTTCTCTTCAGGCACTTGTGCACAATGCTAGTGCCCCAGCGGTGTGCCAGCGAACTTTGCACAGTGCAAAACCACCTTTTTGTTTTGTGATAATTTGAACTATTCCCATAATTATAGGGATATTAAGAGAAAACATTTGCTATAATGAACTGAAGCGTTTTTGAAATTATACTTTCATTAAAATAATTTAAAACAATGCGTCAGTTTAAAATATTGACATCAATGCATTTTCAGCATCGATGTTAGACTCAACTAATCGTGGCAGCCCTATTGCGTTAAATTTCACCAGTCAGTATCAATAATTATCACAATTAGGGCTGGGACAATAAGCTAAATGTATTGTACTTTATCTCCTTGGGATTATTTTAGGTTCTCTTGCATATATGAATATTCAATAATGTTTTGAAGGCAAGTAAATTGTTTATGCAAAAACTGAAAGTTGCCAAAGAGGGTGACTGTAATCATAGTCAAGTTGTAAACAAACTGCTTTGCCCTCTGACCAAAATACATCTTATTACTTCAATGGATTGTAGTGGAAAAGAGGAAGAAAAATTAACCAAGTTACCATGCAGCCTGATTGGGCTTGGCTGCAGCCAGGATTAGCAAAAAAAAAAAAATAATAATCTAATGTTAACATCACCTGATGTCTGCTGAACATTATCTAAACAAGAAACAGACGAACAAGTTATAAAACAGGGAAAACCAATGAACAAACCAGCTAGCTCCATTATTCATATCAAATCATATATTTAGAACCATATCAAATGTAACGTGACATTTTATGCCAAAGTTAATGTGAGGTTTGCAAAAAATATTACACACAATCCTTCAAGGTCTAATGTAAAAAAAATCTGCTCATATGAGCTAAACTCAGCCCAAAGATGGCCACACACTTAGAACAATGTCCAGACAAAAAAAAAAAACCAAACATCAGCACAAAATATACGCTGCGTACTTAAAACGGCACTGCATCGTTTGTTCGGTCACCTTGCAACCCTAGAGGGTACAGGATGTTTTCGATGCAAGAGACCACTAAACAGAGCAAAAAAAATAAAATAATGTATTGACAAGTGCATGAGTAATTTTAATAAAACAGATGACAGCTCTTAAAATGGAAGTTGCTCTCTTTATTAAAAGGCTCTATTTTTGCAATACTAGCAGCTGAACAGACAGGGAAGCTAACAATGTACATGACTCACGATTATACACTAACAAAGCAAGCATTCCACAGGACCACAGCAAATGACATGGTTACTAGATTCACCGTTTACAACATAAACAATCCGAATTTATACAGATTGCTAACTTTCTGGTGTCACAATAAGCCTCATCAATATTTTAGCTCTACTACTAATCCGCCTACCAAGTCGTGGGCATTAGCAAACGTCTACTACTGAAAAGGTGGCATCTGAACAAATGTTTACACCCATTACGTAAAGCCCAGGAATTATTGCATGTGCACTATATCACCGTGATTATACTGCAGCAGCCCTACACAACACAACAAAAATAGCACAAATGGCTGCAAGAGAGAGGGTGGTCTTTGTTATCATACAAAACAGGTCATATGTCAACATTAGCTAACATCAAGCACTTGCATAACTTGCATAATAAAGTTGATGTACAAATAAAATCTTATCCCAGGCGGCATGTCAGCTTGCTGGATAACAGTGTGGGCTCCAAGGCTCCTACCCCCAGGACACACATGTCATATGTGTGTCCCATAGCTCAAAACCAAACCATAAGATGAGGCGTCTCATGATTGCCTACAGCACGCCATTACGTCTGTTCTGGATAAATACAATGGAAACTGGATAGAAAACCCTTATCGATATGTTAGTATATGAAAAAAAGGAGTTGGGCAGTTCACAGGTAAGTAAAATGACAGACTTCACCTTCTCATTATTTTCCAATCAGTTCGATACCAGATCCGCTCTAAACATCCCCTGACAGTGACACTGCCATTTAAAACGAAAGCAACTTAAAAGCTTAAAATTTTAAAAATACGGCATTTATCACCCATCAAGGGCGTGGCCTGTGGGAGGCGTCACAGATTCTCCCAAGAGCTCCAGGGTGCGAAGCGGCCTACCTGGATTATGTTGTCGGCAGTGGTCTCTATTAGCAGCGTCTCCACCTGCTCAGAAACCGCGACCGCGGGGGGCGGCGAGGACGGCTGCGGGAGAGGCATGCTGCTGGCCACCAGTTTCTTGCGGCCCCTGCGGCCGGCTTTGGCGGGGGGCGGCGCCGGGGCGGATGTACCCTCGGCCAGGATCTGGGCTCCCCCGTCGCCGGAGGAGACGTTGAGCGGGAGGGTGAGACCCCCGGGGAGCCGCACCATGTTGGCGCTGTTCTGCCTCTGCTTCTGGGGAGAGGGCTTGATGGCCAGCGCCTTCTGGGGCACGGCGGCGGCCGTCTGCGCCGGCCCGGCCACGGGAGACGTGATGATGGCCTGGTTGGTTCCCGGGATGATCTGGATCTGTCCGCCTTGGGGTAGCATCTGTATGGTCTGCGCGCAGCTCCCCTGAATCTGCGGGACCACTTGGTACTGGATGTTGGCGCCGGCGGGCCGGGGCGGGTTCTGGATGGTCAGCAGGATGGGGCCGCTAGGACTGGAAGAACCGATCCCCGCCGGTAGCTGTATCACGTTGCTTTTAGTGGACAGGAATCCAACGTTCTTTGGGGGCGCCGGGGCAATGGGAGCGGGCTTGATGGGCAGGAGACGCCGCGCGGTTGGCTGAGAAGGAGGAGCGCTGGCAGGGGCCTGGGCGGCAGGGGGCCCGATCTTACTGCAGGTGGCCGCCAGGAGAGCCAGCGGAGAAGGCTGAGAATCCTGGAAAGAAAAGTCTCGGTCAGCTGAACACGTGCAGGCAGGGAGATGCAACTCGCAAGAAACGTCGTCCATGGAGTCTGTCCATGTTTCTTCAGAGGCTTTAACCATTACAAGAAATTCCCAATTAAAATACTTAATACTTCGGGTTTACGATATTACCAGGAACACGGCCTGCATGTCCTTTACGATAAACTACGCAGATCACAGAAACAAAAATTAACAGGGCTAAATATCACATACTTATATAAACTTTGAATCCAGAGCCAAGCCTCTACAAACGCTTCTCCTAATACAGTTAAAAACAATACACAAACTAATTCAAGTGCTTGATGCCAAACGCAAGGCTGAATGACTCAGGAGAGAATAAGATACATGCAAGGCAGTCGGAGGAAAAAGCCCAGCAATAAACCACAGTGCTGGAATCTGCTAGTGTGACGACTCATAACAAAAGTTTATTTCTGTATGATTCATTTATTAAATGTAGATTTCAATTTGCCGTCCATCCAATTTGTGCTGATTTTTTATGTCCTGAACTTTTAATTTTAAGTAAAAATGGACCCTTTAAATAAAAAACGACTTGAATTATAATCATCATCAGTATTGCGTGATATGAAAAGAAGGATGGTGATATTTTTCCTTATCACCCAGCCTTAATTCCCGATCATTTTAAACGGCAACAAAAAAAAAAAACAGAATGCTGATATATCTTACAATTGCTATAAGCCAAGTAACTGCCAAGGACAAAAGACACACTGGTCTCAAAACAGTCTTTTCAGTTGAGTAAGACTCCAAGGTCTCACCATAAACCAAAGTACCACACACTTAAAAGACCCCCCCCCCCCCCAACAGGAGCTACTGCCTTTCATAGGCACAAGCCAGTTTGGACGGAGAGTTCTTCCACACCACAGCTGCATAAGGGGCAGACGCACCTGTGCAGAGATTGCGGACGGCTGCAGGTACTCGCTGGGACTGACAGTAATAGTAGCGGCCATACTGTCCTGTGGATCTGAGGGGACAGAAAGAGCACATTAAGGCTTTTAAAGTCATCTTCTAACAAACCTTACCGTGGAAGTAACCAGCACGGAGTTATAACAGAGGATGAAGGCACTCAACACACACAACAAACAGAAGAGGAGAGTTTCTGGGGAAACTATGGTCTCCTCAGATTTCACACAAAGTATCAGCATCATTACGACCCCAGGCGACAGCTTCAAAGTAAAGATCACCAAAAATTCTCACACACACATTCCAAGATTACCGAAACATTATACATATACAAGGCGGGTCAAAAGTAGGTGTACGGTTATTATTTTACAAAGACATTTTTGAAAGTACGTATACAGTTTTGACGTCTTTCGACACCGCCAGACTGGGTGACGTGGCAGCACTAACGAGCCACCACATTCACTCAACCTGACATCCATGGACTTCTTTTTGGGGGGGGGTTTAGTACAGGCAAAGGTTCTTGAGATGAAGGCCCAACACAGTGGAGAAACTGAAGGAGTTACTCTCAAGCACTTGTGAACATTCATAACAACTGGGATGTGCGCGCCAAGGTGTGTCAGTCAAGGACAAGGTGCAGGAACGTATCAAGGTTGACGGAAGACACTTGGAACACCTAAAAGGCTAGACATGACCCTACTGAAAGATAAAGGCTGCACACCTACTTTTGGCCCACGCTCTCTATACACACACATACCTCAAAGATGCTTTTAAAGCTCTTTAATATCCCTCACACCATATTAAACCAGACACTGTTACACCGATCTTCACACCTACACAACTTTTTTCCTTTTTATATTTCATTCCATATTTGCAGAACTTCAAGAAACAAAACGATTTTCAAAAAACAAAGTCTTAAAAAAAAAAAAAAAAAAAAAACACAAAGGTCTTCGGTTCTAAAAACCAAAGTAGTATTTTCCACGTACTAAAGGTTAAATATGGTGCTGAGTTATTTCCAAGCCATTTACCATATAGTGGGGTGTAGTGAGCAAGGCATCGGCTAATATATAAGCACCAAGACAAACTGCTTCCGTAAAAACATTTTAATGCACTAACGTTAAAGCCATGATGTATTAAACAAACAAAACGTGGTATTTTGATAGCCAAATGGGAACAAGAATTTAGGAGAAACCTATTATATTCGTTCCTGAATGTAAAGAACGCATGAGCTTTGGTTGTGATGTTGCACAGAATTCACAGCTAAAATAAAAAATTCAGCCTCATAGAAGCTATTGCAGTCGAGGAAACAGTTACTTGGTTCATTTAAAAAATAATTGCCAGAGAAGCATAAATAGGATAACAATACTGAAAATTACAATATTTATTTATTGAAGGCTAATACCTTAAGAAGGAACTTTCCAGTTAAGTGAACTTTTGAGGAGTAAAGCAACAAAATACAAATACTTCATTATAGTACTTAATACAAAATACAAAGCATTTTAAATTGCTGAAACTTTTACTTCACATTATGGAGCCAAATAATGACTTTTTACTCCAATACATTCTGTACAACAATCATCACTCAACCAATAAAAAATTATTTATTTATGTATATATATATATTCTTATTCCACGCAGCACAAAAAAATATTTTTTCACTCTGATTCAAAATTTTACGTCACGATTCTTGAGCAATATACTATTACTATTCTGCATGTCATATTGTCTTTATGAAGATGACACAAACAATATGCATAGATCTGCAACATAAATCAATTAAGTTAAATTAGTCAAATTGTAAAATTGTCATCTGATATTTAAACTGTATCCATATTCAAAGTTATCGGCCACTAGAGCTACCACCGAAAAAATGGCAATGATTGAATTGAGACATTTTCCATAGTGAAGGACTAGGATTTTTGATGACTCTTCCGCTACTTCAAAGTACCAGCACAGAAAATTGATAATTCATTATTAAATCTGGTCACAGATTTATTCCACAAAGTTATTTTACTAAGTGGCACGTTTCACCACTTTCCGTTGAATAAAAAGAAAATATATGCTAATAGTCTTGTAACCATTTTCCGTATTTTCATGCACTGAATCCGCAATGTTATATTCAAATGCCTTAATAGAATTTAAAAGGGTTTCTTTTTGTCAATATATCTGAATATATGGCACTTTTTGACAGGATGAACTTGCCCTTGTACTGAGTAAGTCATTGAGTAATTTAGTACATTTTCCACCATGGAATACAGATTTTATATTTACATGATTGTATATGCCAGGGTTGTTTTGGTCAGAAATTAATAATCTGCACAACACAAATGTAAATTCTATTGCGGCAAGCTGTCAATATTCTTATCTTTCCCATTTCTTCGCAGTCAGCTCATTACCTATTTGTTCATTATTTAATTGCTAAGTTGAACACTTTCTCAGAGACAGCATAGCTATTGAATTATTACTATTAATGTCTGAGACACTGACTTTAATAACTTGCCTACTTTGTTGGTCAAATCTGTGTCTTGTTTGCCTGTCAGTAATTGAGCCTGCTGAGTTTCGGTGCAAGATCATTAGTAGTTATCAACAAATAACGTGACTGAACACGCAATTAAGAAAATGTACTGAATATTACGTAAATCTCTTAGTAGTGGTCACTTAAAAGGAATAAATGTGAAGAATGGGAGCACAGCTTCAAACGTGAGATGTGGCACCAATACAAAAAAAGATACAATTCATTTTGGATAACTGCACATTGAATGGGGGCACACATTTTTACTGCAGTGGGAAGCTGGTCCCATTTCGGAGCGATATTTTCTATGCCAATACGTTCCATTTAAATCACACTTATCTACATGATCTAGATAAACGCAACGTGCCCAAGGGTCAGGATCTCAAAATTACAACGGAAAAAACATTCCATATAACCGGGCCGGCTTTTGTTTTGATGAAATGTATTTTGATTTGCGGGCTGACCTCAAAAGCGGCTGTATTCTGATTTGCATGCCTCCCTCATAAAAAAAAAGAGAAAATGGATAACAAAAATAGCCCACCAGCCAAGTAGTAGAGCAATAAAGGTATACGCATTGGTCATATACCATTCCATCCTATTTTGTTTGGGTTATGTACAATGAAATTTATGAAAATACTGCGTGAAACTGGCAAAACCTAAATTCATCAGCAACATTGAAAATATGCTAATTTTAGCTGTGAGGTGGTTAAAATTAATGCTGGTTAAGGCCAATAGGTGGCAGCACCGACAATCACAAAGGTCAACCAAGAAGGCAAAGAAGAATTGTTAGGGTTGAATACATAGTTTTCACTGTCCATAACATTTGCGCCATACAGACATCATACCGAGGTTCATGTTATTTTAAAAAAAGCAACACGTATGCAGAATTTTGAAAGCCTGGAGATGAAAATACCCAGCCCTGATTTGAGAATGCCGCAGTATGCCGTATGTATAACATATGTGAGCCAAGTGTAGATTAACAAATTTCAAAATGTTCATAAAGAGTTTATACATTTCACTACATTGTGTACATTTGTGTCTGTTGCAATAATCTGCCCTCTCATGGTCTGGTGGAATATCACTGCTGTACGCATGCACCAGCCAGGATCATCAACATCCACCAAACAAGGTACTATGAACACAAGCTCTTGAACACAACCATCCACAGTCAAAAAACATAACAGCAGAAAAGTGAAGTATGAACTAGCCCAGGGGTGGCCAATCTTATCCGCACAGAGCCGCAGTGTATGCGGGTTTTCGCTGCAACTCCCTAATTAGATTACTAATTAGAGGACAGATTGGCCGAAGAGTCCTCACTCCTGGGTTTGAACAGCTGGCCTAAAGGTTACCCCAAAAACCTGCATAAGCTGCGGGTCTTTGCGAATAAGGTTGGCCACCCCTGAACTAGCCTTTACAGTCAGTCATAATCAGCAGTTTGGACAGTCTGTTGGTTGTGTTATACCAAACGCAGACATTTGCTGGAAACTCATCCAATATGCTAACTCATTTGAGACATCATCCAGGTGTATGTAAAACCGGAGCAAGGGAGAAACCGCCTATGCAAGTTGGTGTCTAGTGGCATTTAAGGTGCTTCTGCTCAGAAATTCAGACTCGGCATGAAAGGTGCTTTTCACAGACAGGCAACTATAATCGGTGGTAGAGAACGTGTTTCATTTGGCTTACAGTTTTTCCAACTGAGTTTTTGTTTGCAATTTTAATAACTTAAGAATAATCGCTGTACCCCACGCTGTACTGAAACTGCACCAAACACAAAACCAAGGTTTGTACTGAACCATGAATTTTGTGCATCCTTACACCCCTACTAAATTATACTTGCCTTCAATTCAAAAGGCTTTGCGGAAGCCAATAATGTGACATCTGCCAATAATGTAACAAATGCTAATAATTTTCCATTCTTAATGTAGTATGCCAATAATGTAATAACAGGCAAATAATGTAATATTTTCTGAACCATTCATCCATTTTCCAACCCGCTGGGTCGCGGAGGTCGGTTTGGAACCTATCCGGAAAGCAATGGGCACAAGGCAGGGAGCAACCATTCACTAACACATGCACACCTATGGGCAATTTAGTAACTCCAATTAGCCTCATCATGTCTTTGGACTGTGGGGGAACCAGAGTACCTGGAGGAAGCCCAACAAAGACATGGGGAGAACGTGCAAACTCCACACACGTAATGCAGGCAGACAGTTGAACCCAGGGCCTAGAGGTGCTAACCACTGTACCACCACATCTCTGATAAAAAAAATTGCGTTACCGACTTGTAATAACTTTACATTATCAAAATTACAACAAATCTATTACGTTACAGGCAAGTAATTACATTACTGGTAGTTCTTACATTATTGGCTATTACAAGCTGCACATTTGCTTTTGTCAAATTTAAATCGGCAGTTAATACTTAATCATACTAGATAGCAAGACAACAAATTATCGTTATAGCTTGCATTGGAAGGCTGAACGATTATTTCGCAGATTTTTTGTAATTTTGCCCAGCATCTGAAAATATTGTTCCCAATTGAATATTGACTGTCTGACAGTGCGCCATGCAGTAATACAACTAATTTGAACATATGTAGTACAGTTATGCTATACAACACAATTTTGGCAAGTACAGTACATAAATTTCAAGCACGCACACTCTGGTTACCTGCACAATGTGACAATCGTCCCAATTCTGTAGATATGTGGAATTGACTATATAAAATGTCTAATAAAAATATTCAACAGGGAAAATGGTGAGATTATGAACTCTTTGGATGCATCAAATATTTAATGGACAAACTGCTCATGACATTTACACCAAAACGCATTAGTAAAATTGTGCAGCTTTCCAGACGCGGGGATAATTTATTATTATGCTTTACTCCAAGTATGACTTTCGGTTCACCCTCAGTTCTTTTGATTAGTTTGTGCAAATATAGCAAAAGCATATAAACTTAAGTATTACAACAAAAAAATAATGTAGCATGCAGTATTTATAACATGAACCCAGTATACCATCATCATGCGGCTATAGTATAGCGCGCTACAGCATAGTATAATATGAAAAAGCCTCATATCCTCATCAGATGACATTCGCAGTAACTTAGACCGATCGTACCGAATTCTGCATTTGCTCCTCATAAACTGACCTCAACTTCTGTCAGCAAAACAACCAGCTTCTATCGTTAAACTGCAGTACTTGACCTGGTAAATACAGTTCAGTTAGGTTCGGCCAACGTTTTTTCGATATTAAGCGTCTGAGGAGGCAAATAAGCAGACTTCAGTACAATATCAGGCAGTATATGAATCTGAAGGAAACGCGAAAAGCGAAAGCAAACGCCGAAGACGCCAGGCGGAGATACGCTGCTGTCGTCCGCACTTTGCATGGCGAACTAAACTTTCCCAGCTACGTGCAGCCCACTTATCTAAAACGCAACGCTGTAGAGCTTACCATCCTGGAGTGGCGACAGCAGTCTTACTTTATCCCAAAACTGCGCCTTATGTACAGAGGAACAGAGCAGAGTGGCCGGAGCGCGGCCTGGAACAGCGCCGCCATCAAGCCGCTGCTAGCTGGCTAGCTAAGTAGGAAACGACGCTGGGGAAGCCTCGGCGCCGGGGCAGCAGCTAGCTAGTCGGCACACTCCGGAAATCTCAAGGAAGAAGCCGAGCCACCAAGCCTCTGGCTAAAACGTGAAGGGCGAAGACGCAATTGGATTTTAATTCCAGAAGCGAGGCGGGCGCCGCTCCACACACACGGCTCCGTGTCGCTAACGGGCTACTTTAAACTCTCCGATAATGAACGAGAATCCATTCTGTGAGTAAACAGCAGTCTCGTTGAACAGGAACCCTTTCCAAACAGACAGTTTTAGAGAGCCCACATTAAAGGTCTTACGCAGCGCAAGAAATAAACAGCTTTATCAAGTGGCGACAATGTATTATAAACGCTAAGGTTTTAATTCCTACCCACCGCTCATGACGACATTCACTCTCCATGCACCTCCAAGAGCAAGCCCATGAGAGACACCGCCCGCACCCGCTGACCAATCCAGAACCAGATCATTTATTGAGCGACATTGATTTCAACCAGTGAGCAGTGGTGACGTCTGTGATTGAAATTTAAATTGACCAGTAGTGATGATGAGTATCTTCGTAAATACCAATTGAAGGAATTACAACCTATGAAATATTGAATTTCCAATTCTAAAGGCGTTTGCGAAGGAATTACTGGATGATCTGTAAAAGCATTAAAAGACAGGAGTTAAGGTTTACTGTCGGGGTAAAAATCCAATCGCAAGGCTTGTAAACTTTCACAGTGGGTCCTAATAACATGAAGGGCCTTTTATGATTGGTGGGTTGAGAGTGACGCAGTACTACAAAACAAGTTATATTATCTTGTCAAATATCTAAATATGCAGCCCCTAATCCCAGTAATACTTTCAAAATGTTATTTTAAAACGAGAAAGACAACTGTAGCACGAAGATACGAACGATTAAATCGCATTGATAAATGCATTTACACCACATAATTACTTCACTTGTTTAAAAATTATGGTCCAATCTTTACCTTCTCGTAGTATAGTAACTGGAAAAGCTGCGATTGTGTTTAAGTATATTATACAATGATAATGTTGCCTTCAATAACCGCAGCGCATCCCTTGTTTTATGGTTAATATATCCCCTGTTGTCAGGCCGTGTTTAAACTAAAAACTAAGTAACGGTAACATTCGCGAACCAGTAGGAGACACGAACGTTGGAAGTTACTTCCATTACATTATTGCCCCCAGATAAACAGATTTTTGTATTTATATTATGGAGTTGTGTTGCACCCTATCTCAGACTCTACTACGCCATCGCTATTAACTGATTAATTATTTTCCAAGCAAAGGACGCAATAAATTTGACATTGGTGAATATAATGTTTGTTGGTTAGTCACTGTAACTTTTCTGGTTATTATTATTATTATTATTATTATTATTATTATTATTATTATTAGTAGTAGTAGTAGTAGTAGTAGTAGTAGTAGT
>JABFDZ020000045.1:16484687-16500593 GCA_019775955.2 Pollimyrus isidori | reverse complement strand
AGAAGCAAATTACATTTGACTCCTCCCCTTTTTGCTGATCCGAAAATTGATCCGATCCGTGACTCTGATCCGCGAAATGATCCGAACCGTGAGTTTTTTGATCCGTTGCACCCCTACTCTAGTGGGTAAACGGTGTTTGTAGTGGGCATGTACAGGAGGTCCGGTTTGTGTGTGTGATTTTTATTGCGGTGCCCTGTGGGGGTGGTGAGTGTGTAATACCGGGCCTTTGGTGTGACAGTCCCGGTATCCCTATAAGGTGATTGTGGCTTGTGCCTTGGCAGAGTCTATGTTCGCTCGCCCTGTTTTTGTGTCGCCCATATAGGCTCGGGCGAACGGATCCAGGCTAGTGGGGACTATGTACTGCACGGACCTCGCTGATTTGATAGGGGGGTCCTGGATGGACTTTTTTAATCAACTTTTATTATGTCATTGTATCCCATTGTCTAGCCCTGGCTTTTTAAAGTGTGTGGTTTTATTTCCTGTAAAATAAATTGGTGAAATACAAACCGTCAGGGTGTGTGTGGAGCGATTCATACCAGCACAACCAGTTTGAACCAAGTTGGACGGTCCCGGTGCCCTATTATAACATCAGGTTGTATAGTCAAGGCTTTCAAGGGTTATTGGGGGCTGGGTGATCAGGCTATCCATTGGGGTAGAATAGTGTTATACAATACTTGCCCCACACTCCCTTGAGTAAGGCATTTGGGCCGCGTGATGTAGCCGTGACAGTATTATAACAAAGTGAAAGCAATTGGTAAAAACAGCAACTCATCCACGAAGCGGTACGTCACATAAAATCACAGAGCGAGGACATCACATGCTGAGCCGCAAAGTGTGCAGAAGTTGCCAAATCTGGAGAGTCAATAGCTACAGCCCTTCAGATTAACTCAAGAACTTCATGGAATGGATTTTCATGGCGGAGCTGCTGCATCCAAGCCTTACATGACCTAGTGCAATGCAAAGCATCAGATGCAGTGGTGTAAAGCATGCCACTGCCGGACTGTAGAGCAGTGGAAACATGTTCTCTAGAGGGACCAATCACACCTCTGATGGGTGAGTCTGGCTTTGGCAGTCGCCAGGAGAATGGTACTTGCCTGACTGCATTGTGCCAAGTGTAAAATTTGATGGAGGGAGGATTATAGTGTGGGGTTGTTTTCCAGAGGTTGGATTTGGCTCCTTAGTCCCCTTCTCACCTCAGCCAGCTGACCAAAGTTGGCAACCCTGTTTTAGCCGAAGGATTCTTATGTTCGTGAGGATGACCAATTAGGCCTGTAATGTAGGCATGCCTTCATTTTCAAAATAAAAGGGTTGCTGTGGATTTCAATTATATTCATAACGTAAATGAAATAGTTCATGTTCCATGTTTAGTTTGATGCTAGAATCATCGAGGGCGTAACCCCCTTTCCTAGCTTGATGAATCAATTATATTTTTTGTACTGCTGCACCTTCCTTTTCAGGTTAAATATGGTGGGCAGGTCCAAGCTGATGAGGGAAGAATACATTTAACTCAAACGTGTATAATGTTTCAATAAAATCCAGTTTACAAATTTGACCTATTTGCTGAATAGCTGGATATTTTACTATAGTACTTCAAGTTAAGCACCTTATTCAAGGATACTGCAAAAAACCAACACAAGTGAGACTGAGGTGTCCATGTCCTTAATCCTGGGAGGTATTTCATGAAGCAGGCTTAAGGAAAAGTCTTGCTTATTTAAATAAGTCAGTAAACACTTAAGTGAGAGATCCATTCCATCAACGTGTCTTAAATGAATCCCAGCTGAATTACGACGGTAATTTAGGCCTGCGAACTAGCCTGAGGTGTATTTCATGAAACCATCATTGTTAAATACGTTAGCAACTTCCGTCATTCGAACTATGTAAGTACGACACAGGTGTTTCCCGAAACCATAGTTCAAACAAACATTCACAAACACTGTCGTTAAGTTTTGTAGTTGTAGTTGGAAGTTGTAGTTAGAAGCGTAGTTCCGGGTAAATACGTCAGCGATGGTGGAAAATGCGGTATAATAAGGGGTATAGTCACCTTGTAAGTAAGAAATGTAATAATATTTAATACATAATAAAGAATAATTTAGCTCTACAATCACATATAATGTGAAGTTGTCTGAAAATGTAGTTTGAAACCTAATTCTTGTGTGGGTCTCTGGTCATAAGTATGGTAACTGTCCAGTGAGCAATAGGACAAATCTCAGACTGCAAAGTATTAATTAGCACAGGGGTGACTAATTTTATCCAGAAAGGGCCATTAGGCACGCAGCATTTCGCTGCAACTCTGTGCTTAGTGTAAAACGTAGAGGACCGGTCAACTGAAGAGTTTGCACAACTGGGTTTGAGCAACTGGTTGAACAGTTATAACAAAAAACCCGCACACACACATACCGGCCCTTTCTGAATAAGATTGCCCACCCCTGTAGTGGCATATGCAGTTAGTCTGTATTGCTTGGTAAAGTACATTGTGTGCCATACTGTATGTGAGTGTATGTATGAGTGTGCACATATATAGGGAAAAAAGAAATAATAATTAAGGAAACATTAATAAGATAAAAAGAAAATAATACCCAAAAATAATTAGAATAAATCATTACATGTGTTTATTTGTAGCCCTAAGCAGAACATTGGGTGTTGTGCAGTGTCTTGATTACACACATAACTTAAGAGGGACAACAATTCCCTTAGATGAAGTACTCCTTATTCACTGACAGCTGTCATTGCCATAATGGAAGAGTAGAATGTTTGGATATTAGACGCACATGTGTATTCCAGTCAGTCATTAACATTCTGTAAACAACAACGTCAGACCAGGTATTTGTAAGTGGTCATAGTGTGACTGAAACACAATGAGCTGCAATCAACGTAATTGCAGATGGAGCATCTTTCACAAAATGCAGTGTCGTAGCTAAAAGTTCTTCTGTTTACCACTCCAAGAAGTGTTGCATTATTTTGGCTAATTATTATATGAAGAGTTCTTTTCCAAAACACGATAAATGCCAAATAAAAAAAGAGTTTGGCTGTGCACTGACCCTATTCACTGCTCCATCAACATTTTTTGCCAAATTGCTATATTTCCTTATTTAAGATGTACTGCAAGATGCCACAATAAGCGCCATACCTATTTTTGTCAAAACGCATTATGTACTCTCAACCAATCAGAATTTAGTGAGCGTGCGACTAAATTGAACTTAGTAGTGCTCTGAGGCGATGGTTTTGTTGCGATATGTAGTGTCCTCTTCAAATTGAGTGCTTGACACCCTTTTGATGGTATCGATGAACCAGTAAGACCTAAAACTGGAGGTAGAAAACACCGACTGGACAAAGAAAACCACAAAAAACAACAAAAAAAGAAGGTTCATCACTCAGGCGGTGTGTTAATACCTTCTGTGGGATATCAACACAAGGCCGCTGCAACCGATTTCTGTCAAACCAAGAAGCTGTCACTGGATTTTTTATTTTATGTGGTGGATTTATAGATGGAAATACATGGATTTATAATGTTTTGAAAACAATAACAATAATAATAATAAACTTTGAATTTATAATTGACAATAACGGACAAGGTCTGTTGGTCCCGGCCATGCGCCTTTACTAACATTCAGAAAAAGCATGGGCTATAGCAGACCCGCATATAACGTAATTTCACTTACAATGGACAAACAATTTGGTCCTCATGTGGGCCGCTTTTAGCTGTAGTTCTGTTCGGCTATAACAGACATGTAGTTCCACATACAAAGCGTGTGGCGTGCCGGTAATATCCAGCACAGGTATGTACGTGGTTGGGATTATTAATAGTTACGCATCTGGTGAGGTAAAGTTGGATTACTACATGTACAATATAATCTATACCGCAAGTGTGTCTGCTGAGGTGTGCCATGAGCAAATGGTGTCCTGTCGTTGTGTTCTGGGCATACAGCAACTTTGGATGTAACGGACTGTTTTTCCAGTTCCCTTGATGTCTGTTATAACGGTGTTTTACTGTAAAATAAATGTGTATGCATATTACAATGGTGAAACATGAAATGCAATTACTGTAACTGGAAAAAAAATCTGTTAAAATAACATGATCAGTGTTACGTTGGCCGGGTGGTGCAGGCGAACAAAACAAAAGGGAATCCAAAAGTAAACTGGAACAAGGGTCTAAAAGCAAAACGCTCACAGGACATCAACACGAGTAACGTCAATGCCGCTACACTGGACCAGACGCTAGACACAGACTAAATACATTCAAACAGAACACGAGACGGGCGAGCGGCAATCGCCTCACGGAGGAAGACAATCAGGGTAATCACACGAGGAAATGAGGTGGGCGTGGCAACACACAGGGCTGGAATCCGGATGGAGGACGCAGATCATGACACTTTGCTTTTAAACTTTTCCTCCCTTGTCTAACTCAGATCTGTGTGAGGGACACTTTGTCGCCCATCTCCATCAAAATGAACTACTCCCAGGTCAGGGATGAAGGGACGGCCATTCTGGATCCTGAAAGTGTCACTGTGGCTTTACCTGAGGTACCACTTTTGCTGTGTCTGTGTCCCTAAGCATTTACTGCTGTTTCAGTCTCAGTCTGTAGGTCACAGTATATTGTTGCCGTTATGTGTGTGTGTGTGTGTGTATTGCTCAAGTAATCTTCATGATTTGGAGTAAAACTATGATGATATGTCTGTCAAAGTGTGTCAGCTTAGCCCCTTAATCTCTCCTAAAATCACCCCAGTATTTACAACCATAGAATACTGTACAGTACAACCAGTACCCCACCTCATAGTTTTTTTTAAACATTTCCTTTGACTGCCTAAGACTTTTAGCACAGTACTGTGTGTGTTCCCTTTTTTTGTTTTCAGAAGAATTGCTTTCTTTCCTTAGTGTTTTATTGCTTTCTATTAATGAGTTTTAACTCAGGATTACTTGTGTTTTTCGCATTTGATGTTGTTACTTCATGCACACTATGAGAAAATCTGGCAATTTAAACCAAACCATAATGATGTAGGTTCTCTCTGTCTGTACCTCAGATTCCATTTCAGAGCAACTGCCAAAATGCAACATGCATCTCAGATTTGGAGCTGACTTTCAACTTCACGTACGTAACTGCGGGGAGATGATGACAAACTACATGATAGCTCTGAAGGGGGATTGGAATTGACTGCTAATGCAGCTGTTCAAAGACAGACTTTCACATTCTTTTAAAGAGAACAAGGTGTAAGCTGATTACTGTAAAGCAGTTATTCACCACAGATAGTAGAATTGAAAATATACTTGTTTTTGAGAGATCTTGTATTTAAAAGATATCTTTGGCTTCTTCTGAGACCATTGCAAGAGTTGGCCCATTCGGCTGGATCATAGCTAATGAATAACAACTGAATTGGACTGGATGGGGAATCATTTTATAAAACCATGAACTAAATTATGTGGCTGCTTTGAAACACTCTTTGCTGTTTGTATTTTTCATTAAAAATCATTTGAATGCACAGAATAATTCAAATGAACGCGAGAAAAAAAAGCACTTCATCATCTAGGTATTTTAAGGGCACTTCATGCTGCCTAGTAACATGAAAGAATAGATCATATCTTCCTCACGGCCTGTTTTATATTTATAGATTATTTATGGCATTAACTCCTCAGAACTCCTACACTGCTGGTAATCGACCAGGACTATTTCAACGTGACAGTGAGCCTGTACAACAAAGGGGATGACGCCTTTAACACCAGCCTGATCTTTGGCTATCCGCCTGGCCTGTCTTTTTCCAAGATATCCATTATAAAGGTAATTTGTACCAGCCTAAGACACCGTGCACATTTTAAACTCTCTTTTTAATCTAAAATTACATTACTTTCGTCAACATATCCTGAAATATCAATATCTTTGACAGGAAACAAGGAAAACTCTCACCAACTGTCACGGCTTGGATGACATGAATGACAAAACAGAATGCAGTGTGAGCCGTCCGGTATACGCAAGCAAAACCATGGTATGGAGAGTTACCTAGCCACAAAGCACCCTGTTGTTCTTGAGGTGGTCCCAGTTTGGAATAAGTAATTGGAAGATAGACGTCATTTTATTGTTAATACTTTGGAAATGGTATTTTACAGCAAAGTTATAAGATGTAATAAGATATTAAATTTGTTCTTAGCAAACTTTCATGGGTTATCATGGGTTGTGACACAGGCTGTTATTTCATTGGTGAAATTATTTTTTTTCATGTTTTTTTTAAGGCATTTTCAGTTTAAATCCATTCACTAATGGACAGTTAAATTTTTATGTTAAGTTTATGATTTGTACTTGTTTTGTGTGAAAAAATGGAAATGCTAAAATTCATATTTAATGCTCTATGTGTATGATGGCTGGTATCAACCCCGTGTGTATCATAATTTTAAGATATTAATTACTGGCATCAGTATAAGACAGTGATAGTGAGTCATTTAAATAAATATTTACTTTTATTGTTATTTGTCTGTACACTTAGATTTTGATTATTTGATAATTGTTCCATATGACATTAAATTAACATCTTAAAGGAATGTCGATTTGTCGATAAAAAATGCGACACTAGCCAAACAGCCATTATTTGTGTCAATATCTCTTTTTTTCAATCCTTCCTTTTAGGCTGTTTTTCAAACTATGTTCCGTATCTCTAATAAGTACAACTGGAGTGATGAAATGGAGATGGACATCACACCTTACAGGTAAAGACTTTATGCTTTGCAAACATAATCAATTGGCTCTTTTTGCAATTCAGTTTTATACCCAGTATATTTCATAATGGTGTTAAATGCATTTCACTGTTGTTTCTGCAGTGACAATGGGAAATCTTCCAATAACACAGTAACAAAAGGTCTCCCAGTTCAGTTTGGTGTTGACTTTGCAGTCAAAATGTAAGTTGGAAACAGACTTTGTTTAACAACAATAATAATAATAATAATAATAATAAATAATTGATAATTGATATTATTATTGATTTATAGCTACACCATATTTGTGTGTTACTCCAGTTATATATAACAAATTTATGCTTCTTTCCAAAGTCTTGATGAAGACTCTGTGATGTACCTTAATTTCACTCCAGATGACAAAGAAGGAAAAGACGTGATTCATGTTTTTGAGGTAATATTTTTAATATTCCATAATGGCATTAGTTTACCATGAGGATCATATAAAGCATCACCATCTGTTGTTATAAGAAGGTGCATTGAATGCTGTAACTACAATGAAAAGGTCGAACTAAAAAAACATAAACCATTTGGACAAAGGTATTGGGGCACCTGGCCATTAGATCTACATGAAGTTTCTCCTATTCTAAATCCATAGGCATCAATATGGAGGTCCCACCTTTGCAGTTAAAACAGCTGTCATTCTTCTAGGAAGCTTTCTGCAAGTTTTTGGGGTGTTTGTGGGAATTTTCATCCAAAAGAGTATTTCTCAGGTCAGGCACTGATGTTGAATGTGAAGGCCTGGTTCTCAGTCTGCATTCTAGTTCATCGCAAAGGTGTTTGTTGGGGTTGAGGTCAGGGCTCCGTGTGGGTCAGTCAAAATCTTCCACACCAAACTCACCCAACCATGTCTTTATGGACCTTGCTTTGTGTACTGGGGTAGAGTCATGCTGGAATGGAAAAATACCTTCTCTGAACTGTTCCCACAAAGTTGGCAAGCATAGAATTGTCCAAAATGTCTTGGTATGCTGAAGCACTAAGAGTTCCCTTCACTGGAACTAAGGTGCCCAGTCCAACCCCTGAAAAAACTCCCCATACCATCATCCCTTCTCCATTAAACATTAGAGTTAACACAATGCACATAACATTCTCATAACACATACTGTAACATTCCCCTGACAGCCGGCAAACTCGTCCATCAGACTGCTTAATGGAGATGAATGGTTTGTCACTCCTCAGAACACATTTCCACTGCTCCAGAGTCCAGTGGCAGCATGCTTACACCACTGCATTTGACTCTTGGCACTGCGCTTGGTCATGTGAGGCTTGCATGCAGCTGTTATGCTATGGAAGAACTCTGGAACTGTAGCTCTGCAGTTATTGAATCAGCAGTATGTTGGCCTCTTTCACGCACTATGCTCCTTAGCTCTCATTGATCCCATTTTGTAGGCTCATGTGGTCTGACACTTCGTGGCTGACTTTCTGTTGCATGTAAAAGCTTCTACTTAGCATTTTTACCCATCTGTAACAGTGCATCTGAACGTAAAAACCTGAATTCATTCGTTAAGAGCTGTCTCCCAATACTTTTGTCCATATAGTGTAAATATTGCATAGATGCTCAACTTAATTTGTTTGTTTTGTACCTTCATGAATATCAATCTTAAAAACGGTAATGATCTCACATCTCGCTTAATCCTGTAGGTGAAGAACTTGGGTCCTATACCTTTACCAGTCAATGTTACCTTCTGCTTTGCAAGTGAAGCGAAACACGATTTTGTGATGGACTTTCGTTCCATCGTTTCCTCCCAGGTAACATTACAGAGTAATATTTCAATATTATGTATGTGGGTATCTTCCAGATTGATCCTGGATGTAGTGTACACAGATTATAACCTCTATCTATCCTCTTTATCTTTATACCACACTGTATGGTGTAAAAGCCACTTTAGATAAAAGCATCAGATACATGAGTAAATGTAATGTAAAAGGAAGTTCCACCAGGCATTGGTTCAGTGAAGATTGAGTTCATGGGGGAATATTGTGTAGCAAGAATATGTCACACAGAATGAGGATGCTGCTATTCAGCATCCATGCATCTTTACAGAATCAAATATTTAGCGTGGTGTTAAACATTGGGTATGCGAATGAGATCTGCAAAAAGATTTCAACATAACATTTCTCTTTCACCAGGCAAGATGTGGAACTATTGAAGACTCAAAGACAGCACAGGTGGGTATTTCTTTGTTAACAATTTCCATTATTTAAATATCTTTCATATGTTTCACTTCCTATGCACTGAACACGATTTTCCTGAACATTACAGATCTGCAGTATATTTCCGTTACACTTTGTTTCCAGAAGTGTGAAAGTTGTCAAATGCTATATTAATCACAGCAGGGCTATCAGGAGCATGCGGAGATTTCCAATGGGCTAGTGGTGCCTCTGGGTCTGTCTAGCTGCTGCACACACCCTTTCAAATTCTTATAAATAAATGCTCGTGTGTGTAGTAAAGACAGTATCCATCCCAGAAAAAAAGCTGACAGCCCCCGCTAGAATGATACAAACCTGCTTTGCTGTGAACACTTAGAAGCATTTAGAACAGGGGTGGGCAATCTTATCCGCAAAGGGCCGGTGCATATGCAGGTTTTCGCTGCAACTCTTTAATTAGATTACTAATTAGAGGACTGACTGGCTGAAGAGTCCTCACGCCTGGGTTTGAACAGCTGACCTACAGGTTATCCCAGAAACCTGCATACACACCGGCCCTTTGCGGATAAGATAGCCCACCTCTGATTTAGAATCATCCATCCATCCTCTGCCGCCTATCTGGGGCTGGGTCACAGGGTCAGCAATCTAAGCGGGGGATGCCTTGACCTCCCTCCCATCAGCTACCTCCTCCACTGGGGAATACCAAGGTGTTCCCAGGCTAGTGGAGCGATATAATCTGCTGAGGGAAAAGTTCAGCCCCTTGGAGTGGATTGAGGCGATTATAGCATTCCTATCCACAGATCTGCCTACAAACAACAGAACCTTAGATTGCTGAGTGTTCAACGATTAAAAAGTTTTCAGTCATCCAAGTCTTTACATCATTAAGATATTTCTAGCAGAGAAAATATTGTAAGTGCTGACTTATTGAAAAAGCCGGCATCCTATGATGATACCATGCTTGAATTCACCCAGTCTTTCACAAATTTATAAACTGAACTGCGTGGCTGGGTGTTTGATTTTGTGGCGATGGGTCTGAATGACACACCTGAACCCAATGACTAGGAGGTGTGTCCCAATACTTCTGGCTATATAGTGTGCATTTCAGTATTTTGGTTACCATATATCATTTTGCGTGAATGTACGTCAGCTTGACATGTTTCCCTCATGTCTACTACAGGCTTTCAAGAGCCCTTGTAAGGCAGCCAAATGTGAAATCTCAAGTCTTCTGAGAGACTCGCCTGTCCGGTTTACACTGACTGCAACCGCGAGATTTTCCAATCCAGAGCAATACCAGGGGGTAAGATGCAGAAGGACAGGACCACCTACAGAGTGTCGTATGACAAGCTTTGCTTGGATGGGTACAGTTTTTTATCATAACTGTATTGTGTGAAGAACGCGGCCTCATGTTCGCGAATTCATGGATGTCAGTGAGCATTTCATTCATCCTGTGGGGTAGCCCTTCGCCCCCCAGTGATTTTTAAGCTTCAACGTCTTGTTTTTAATCCTAAGAGACGTCCACATTTCCACTTCGAAAGGTCTGGGAAAATTACTGGCAGTGTCTTCCTCTCTTTGTTTGGCATCGGTCTGTCAGTTTTCAGACATTGATGAGAGCATTCAGCATGATAAAACGGATCCCTCCTACATCAAATGATACTGTAGTATTTTTCTTTAATGAATATATATCATCAAAGCTCCTTTTAGCTATTTTTTACTGAAATGTAATTAATTTTGTTTTAAACTTATTCAGCAGTCACACAAAACAGACAGTAATAGATATATTTACATTGCATGGCATATATGATTGTGTATTTTAGCTAGACTGCTATAAGAGAATACACTTGTTTGTATTACTGGCAACAAAGCTACTGTTTTGGCCCAAATCTTAGATGAACTTGATTATAGGACAACCCACATATTTCCAGCAACTATTTTTCGAAAAAAAAAAAAAAATTGGAGTACATTGGGAAAAGTTTGCCTCACACAGGGGGTGCACTGAATTGGTGATAACCACTCATATTGCATGACCGCTTTAGCCAAGAGGTGGGTAATGTACGGTTGAATATATATATAATGACATTTAAAATTTAGTCCTCAAGTACAAGACAACCCCAGTTTTTTAGATAGAGAAAAAAACAGTCAAGCCAAAATGATAATTGGGAAATTAATGCCTTTATTCATCTCAGAACCTTAAGCTTCAGTTTCATCAATTAAAGAACTATTTTTTTTTCCCCCAGGAACTAACTTTTAATGAAAAACGATTTGAAGCGAACTTTGTAAGCAAAGCCAAACTCAGCTATAATAATAAGCGATACATTCAAATTTCAAGCAACTCAAGGGTAAGTCTTATTCGGAAAGTTTGTCTTGAAAGAAAATAAGGTAAAAAATGTGACGAGAGTGGTAAAAACTGTCTTTCTTAACAGAGCCAAGATAACACCATAAAATTCCATGAAGCAGAGGTATTTTAATACTAATACTATTATCATTATTGTTGTTATTTATTATTATTGCTGTTATTGTTGATGTCATCATCATGTCGTCATGTCTGCTGTAGATCCAATAGCAACTGAAATAAATAAATTGTAGACGTTTGTTTTGCTCTCTGTTGTTGAATCTTTGGATAATCGAAAATCATGGTTTTAAAACATTTGATGCATTTGTATCGGGAGGAATATGTCTGCCAAGCCATTTTTATGAGAAAATGTCAGGAGAGATTGTGAGCAAACCAGAGGGTAAGAAAGCAGACTGTGCAATGACCCACATCCCCCAAATCAACTGTGCGGATTGACAGCGGCGCACATTAGAGTGCTCACATCAGGCCCCTTACTATTGGAGTGTTATGCGGAGTGTTTTAGGCTGAAGCATTGCTGACCTCTTTTTGACATTGTAGATTATTTGCCAAGCAGAGATGATCGTTCCTCCCAATAAAGCTTTCATCGTTGGAGTAGGAGCAGGGTGCGGACTTCTTCTTTTAATTGTGGTGGTTCTCGTCCTGTATAAGGTAAGTGCATATCATTCCATTCATCTAACCACTCATCCTGGTCGGGACCATGGGGGAAGTATATCCTGTGCGAGGTTGTGTGAAGCACGAGGATGGGTAACATCAGGCACGATCGGCACGCCAGGCCATCATAAGTCTCTCTATGAAGGTCTCATCTATGATGCACTATAAACACCTTCATAACACAGCCACCATGTATTTCAGCTATAATACAAAGTACCGACGCTCCCTCTCTGTCACTCACTGACGTCACTTAGGGCTGGATGTTGTCGAAAGAAAATATCTGATATTTTCATTGAAAAATATCGGAATGAGCGATATCATGAACACGCACACACAAGCACCTTGTTTTGGCTAAAAAGCATGAAAAATGAAATAAGAAAAGAGCGACACACAGATGATCCACAAAATAATTAACGCATAACCATGCTGATGGAAGGTCTCTTCTTTTCAATACACAAGAATTATTATTTGGCATTTTCTCTCGCTCTGTGGTGCGTTGTTGCAGTGCTGTTGTTCACTGTGGTAAGACATTACTATTATATAGTATTATACTATTACTTATGTATTAATTAACCGCAAATTAAGTTTTAGTCACAATCTGATCTCATGTTAATTCCTTATTAATGAATCATGACACATGCTTTATCTAAAGCAGCTGCTATATTTGTCACTCTGTCTGTTAGTTCTGTAAACCTTTGTGAACTACACTAAGGAACTAACAACTGAAGGAACAAGTAATGAATAACTCAAATGAAATACTGATCTCCTGTTTGTTCATCATTAATGATGATCTTTTATAAATAGCAGCTATGTATATTCATGATTTGTTCATAATTTGTACTTCAATAGTAACTGAGTTATTACTAAGTATTTGTGCCCCATGAAATTTAGTGTTACCTTGACAATTTATTAATGTTCTTTCTTATGTTTAGATCATTGATATTATTTAGTTTATTTGTGTTGCATGAACTTTTTTTAATGACTCAAAAAATATTTGCTGGATCAGTAACACTTTTTATGAAGCCCTGTATTATAATGCGATACAGACACCTTTGCATTGTAATGCATTCATAAACTATTATAAACATAACTATTACTTGTTATAAAAATGCAGTACATTATGGTCATGTGTATAATGCATTATCAATGCTCTATGAAGGTCTAATCTATAATGCACTATAAAAACCTTCATAAAACTGAAGCAGTACTGTCTAGGGTGAAAGCAAATGATATTTCACCTTGTGAATGTACAGTAATAAGTCAAAAAGTATTTGACTGATCTTATTTGTGCTTTACATAAACATTATATCAATGTTTATGTGAAACATCATTGATTCTGACAACAAGCAAGATATGGAAGATGAACTCTAGTTTACATTGAATTAAATTAATTTAACATCATTTTCCTTTCAGAGCTCTTTCATGCAGAAGGTAATGTATGGTGATTGCATTTCTGTCTTTCTCTGCAGTTGGGATTCTTCAAGCGAAACAAGCCCTCCGATGATGACACAAGTCAAAACTCTGAGGTTTCTCAGGCTCCTGAAGGCGCAAAAGAGGGTTCGGTGAAGGAGGAGAATGGCAAGGTGGACACAGCTCCCCTCATAAGCAGCTCAAAAGATGAAACAGCAAAGGGTGACTCACTGCAAAGCATCCCAGATATCTCTAAAAATGAGAAAGAATGAGTTTCTATGTATGAGTGACATATCAATTAAAGGTTAGTCAATCGGTAGTTACATTCATGTGTAGTATTTTCATTTCTGTAGAATAATAGCTTTTGTATATTTCAGAAATGGAGTTATGTTGTCAATAGCACAAAGAAACCATAGAAAACATGTAACCTGATTTTGGGACAGATATAAATCAGAAATGATCAAAATTAATGAACTAAAATGTTCTAAAAGGAAATAAAACATAAATATCAAAATTATTGTATTCAGAATCATAATCAAAATGTTCTTAATTGCGTGAGATCAGATTTGGTCTTTGGTGATATATCAAGTTTTGTAAATACTGCCTTGGTAAAGATTAGCAATGCCTACTTAATTTAAATGCCTACTTAAATGCCATTTTAACATAATGGTTTTTACTTATCCTATTTTTAAGGTCTCTGCCAATATAGATTTCATATTAATATTATATTGTACTGTTGTAAGAGGTTGACATTAAATATTTTTGGTGTAAATAGCATAAAAGTAGTCAAATAGTAGTAGTAATTATGGTAAGAAACCAAAAATAACTGTATTACGCTGCAATTCCTTTAATCTGCAGTCATAACTAAATTGTATTACCGGTAGTATGAACTCCCTTGATGAATGTGTTTATAATTAGAATTTGCATTTTTTCGTAAATTAGCAAATCGAAAATCGTTTTTCAGTTTGATGTGTATTTCTGAACTGTTTTGTTAGATGATGATAATGATATTGTTACGTGCCGTAAGTTCTAGCCCAGCAGAGTTACGTGCCGTAAGTTCTAGCCCAGCAGAGTTACGTGCCGTAAGTTCTAGCCCAGCAGAGTTACGTGCCGTAAGTTCTAGCCCAGCAGATTCTCCTGAACTCGCGCCTTCGTCATTCACCGGCTGCATCTGGTCTCCGCCTCCCTGACCAGACCCCGCCCACGTGGGACTCCGTGCGACGTTTCTACTCCCGGGTTCTGGGGAAGAAAAGGCCGTCAGGTCCATCAGGAGTCAGCGCTCTGCTCGTTTTGTATAATTATTGGCTTGTTGTATTGTGACTGATTACTGTTGCGGGTTCAAATCCAGCCTCGGCACGTCTGTGGGTCCTTGAGCAAGGCCCTTAACCCCCAGCTCCCTGGGCGCCCCAAGGCCCTTAACCCCCAGCTCCCTGGGCGCCCCAAGGCCCTTAACCCCCAGCTCCCTGGGTGCCCCAACAGGTGGCTGCCCTTTGTGGGCAACTTGATCTACAAAGACCAAGTTGAGGGAGGTGTAAAAATAATTTCCCCACGGGGACAATAAAGGATTGATTATTATTAAATGCCATTATTGTTTGCTATGTACCTTCCTGTGGTGTTAATGTCGTCACCAACCTGTTTGTAAGTTTAAAATGCATAAAAGCACCACATAGATTTGTGTACTGCATCAAGACTTTTTTACTTTGTCAGAAATCTCTATTTAAAGATAATTCAACCAAGAAGTCCTCAATAAATAGTTTCGACATGAGTGTTTGTTGAAACAATTTAAATAATTTGGTGAACAGTGATTTGGCGAAGCCCGTCTCTTGGTCTGGTGACAGATCTGGGGGGGCGACCAGGCAGGAGGTGAAGGACCCCAAACCCTGGACCAGGACGGGGTGCCAAAGGTGGTGGAAGGGAGGAGGTGGGAGAACTGAACAGTTGTAACGGCAAAGAAGTGGTTTAGAATTTAAGCAATGTGATTGGATACGCTTGCATTCATTAGGTATCCTTGTTCGAACTTTCGTATTCACCTTCATTTAAAAAGAAAAAAAAATCACTAAATTATAAATGCTCTGGGAGCTCATGTATAAATGTTGCGTATGCAGGAAAATGTTGCGTACGTCCATTTCCACGCTCACGTCGAGATGCATAAAAACGAAACTTGGGCCCAATCCCAAACCAGTCCCTACACACTCCGCCTTACCACTTTGCCTTCGTCTGCGCGTTCCCGAGACCGGTAGCCATGTTGAAGCGTGCCTCAAAGCAAGGGGAGTGGTCAACTATGCCCTCCTGAAGCCAGCAACGGTGGCGGCTCGCGCGATTCCACTACCACTTCCATATTCCACCTGGACCAGACTGCTGCGGGGGGTGCTGCTATACATGCAGTCCGCAAAAGGTGTCGCATGGTACACGCGTGTAGCGTGTCGCATGATTCAGCACGAAATTATGGCTTGCTGGTATCTGAAGAGCTTAGGCACGGTGAACCTGACCCCGAGCCACCAAACTGGAGCAGTGTCACAACTCGAGTGTCGCACGGCGTATCGTTGAGATGTTTTGGTAACACTTTAGTTGAGGGGGCACAAATAATGTGTAGTACACCCTTACTTAACGTATTAATCATTACTTAATGTATT
>JABFDZ020000045.1:16461445-16473225 GCA_019775955.2 Pollimyrus isidori | reverse complement strand
CTGGGCCGTATAACAGCATTTAAAAATCTTCAGTCGGATACCTCATTTTTACCAGCAAGTGGGTTTGGCAAATAATCAAAACACCTGATCAATTTCCATTCTAGAAGCCAAGATCAGAGTAAATGACAGATTGTCACTGTGACTAAATATCATTGTTTACGTATTCATTGATATCGTTGAATGCCTAGATGGTCCTCTTGTGCCTGTCACTATAATGAAGTAGTAAATTAAGGAGATTGTGGGACAGACAACCTTCACATAGCATCAACATGCAAGTACTGTCTAAATTTATTTTCAATTCAGGACTTCATTTGCCAGTGTGCTATCCACCGTTAAGCTCAATTGCACGCTGCACAAGTGATATTCAGTGTCCTGGGCAAAATAGCCAGTCTCTGTCCATGACGCAAGAAATTATAGGGAATGTTCAATGTATGACAGATTTGCTCAGGGTATGGAACTTCTCAAGTTGTATCCTAAATTAACGCAGAAGGAAATGTTTGTCCCCCTTGTAATATAACAGCTGCCCTTTGCCATTGGGGCTTGGAGGCACCCCTCCCTTCCTGCCTATGCTGATGATCTCCTTCCAGACATCCCACCTTAGGCAGGTCGATGTCAGGGAGGGTGGATGAAGGACAACATGGGGAGGTGTGTGCTGACATGGTCTGAGGAGTAATAACTGATAGCAAGGAGTTCTAGAACACTCACCTGGCAAATTAAATACCATATGCCATGGTGTGAGAATATTAAAAATTAGACACCACCCCACCTAGTGCAGACGTCGGGGTGGTGGTAGCATTTTCCAATTGGATGGGGCTGGATTGTGGCAGTGAAACATCTTAAAAGGCTAATTTCACCACCACGGAATAGTGGAACGTCAGGTTTTTGGGACATTGCACAACATATTCGGGTCAATTTGTGAGCATCTCCCAAAACTTCTGGGAGAGGTGGAATGTCTGCCTTACACCCAGCACCTAGACTGCAGGACCAGAGCGATGTCTGCCTTACACCCAGAACCTGGACTGCAGGACCAGAGCGATGTTTGCCTTACACCCAGCACCTGGACTGCAGGACCAGAGCGATGTCTGCCTTACACCGAGCACCTAGACTGCAGGACCAGAGCGATGTCTGCCTTACATCCAGCACCTGGACTACAGGACCTGAGCGATGTCTGCCTTACACCCAGCACCTAGACTGCAGGACCAGAGCGATGTCTGCCTTACACCCAGCACCTGGACTACAGGACCAGAGCGATGTCTGCCTTACACCGAGCACCTGGACTGCAGGACCAGAGCGATGTCTGCCTTACACCCAGCACCTGGACTGCAGGACCAGAGCGATGTCTGCCTTACTCTCGTGTTACTCTTGACTGCTGGTGTAATTTACAGTTTTATTTTATTTTTGTAATACAGTGTACATTAACACGTGAAAACTACAGCCACTGTAAGAGCTTGTGCCTCATTATGGGTCCATTAACTGATGCACATTCTGCAAGACAACGCTATTATGAAAAACCTACGTGTTTCCATCCAGCCAATCAGAAAGCGCTGCTACCTCCCGGCACACGGACACGTATCACCCTGGGGGGGAAGGACACTCCAACAATGCAAAAGAAAATCAAACGGGTAATTCAATCAAAATAGAAAATTGTTCAGGTGGTTATTTACATCATTCTTAAGGCTAGTGGTGGGACATGTGATGATAGCTTATTATGTCCAGTTGCAGTTGTCAGTGCATCTCAGTGCTGCCTTTATATCACTACCTTGTCAATTATCAGACTAGACTTTGAACTAAAAACTTAATCTTTTTCTTATCCGCCAACTTGGTTACGAAAAAAACCACTTCAGACTTAAAAATATTGAATTTGTGCGATATGGTAGACAACATATGGTCTGTGTATAGGTCGGTTATGGCTGGTGAGGAAGAATCGACTTTATGTGGAAATGGTTTGGATTGGCAAAATTGCAATAAAAAAAAAAAAGTCTAAATAATATAAGAAAATAAACTTCTTATATCTGTATGTAGGAAATGTTCCTTTTTCATAAAAACGCCACCAGCTGAAAATCTTCCTATAGGCTCCAGGCTCGCTGTGACCTGGAAGCAGGACACACAGAAGATGGGCAAATGGAATCTCACCATGGCATCCATTTATTTCAGCATTCCGTGCTGTTCTACTACAAACAACAGCTTCGACAGTGATTTTTTTTCCCCTCTCTATGCCTTTTCATGCTCTAGGTGCGTTTTGCCAGGTGACTTTAAAGTATCAAGGCTCATTGTCTTGGGCAAATCAGTTGCCAGCTTATGAATGGCTTATAATAATGTGCTTGGGGTGTGACCCAAAAGGCTTGAGATACGTTACAAACCTAGTAGTTATTACACAGTGCATGACTTGGATGGATGGTGTTTCCTCAGACAGCAAACACAGTAGTGGATCAATTCCCAAAGATGGTACTGACAGCGCTGAGCTGTAGCAGCCAGAATGCATTCAGAATTTTGATTTTAAATCTACACGTGATTTTCAGAAAATGTGAAACGGTGGTCAGCACATAAAAGATATAGAATACATTAGGACACAGACAACATTATACACAAGACATTACATATACTTAAAGGCACGCTAATATAACACAAAAACTAAAGGGCACGAGATAAACCTTTATCAAAATGTGTCCATTTGGATTTATTTTCTGTATGCTAAACTACTTACTATTCAACAAGAAAATTTTACATTGTATGACAGTGACATCGCTGCCTATCCTTAGCCTTGCTCTGTATATCAAATGCTGGAACCGAAAAACACCTCAAAATAAGATACAAAAAAAGAAAAATAACCTACTTTGCTTCTGAATAAGAAACCTTTAAGTTTTCCCAAAATGATTAAACGGTTTTATTCTAAATGCACAATGACAACTGATGCAAAGTACAAGAGATTACAAGGAGCTGGGGGATGCACAAGCAGTGTGGAGCGCCGCATTTTTGGTGAATCACTGAAGGAAAAACCATTTTAATATTAAAAATAAAGTACCGTTCTTCTGAAGATCACATAACCATGTTAAAAACAGTACGAGTCATTTTGTGATAGAGCTCTCTAAGGAGGCATTTCAAAAAAAAAAAAATAATTCATGTAAAAGTTATATTGTTGCACCTAAAAATGAACTCTAAACTTCAAAATGCAAAACTTTATTGTATTTATAACAATAACAAGGGCAATAAAGCAGTAAATATCCTGGCTCAGGATTATTTTGGGTGCTTAGATGAGGGAAATATGATGTGACCTTCTGATCCTAACGGGGTGCATGATTACTGACGTGAAGCATATATTACGGCGCTTAGCAACACAGACGGGCAGCATAATTTGCCGACGAAGAGAAGCACATTGGAAAATACAGGAGGCTTCCGGGATCTAGTGGCACCGGCAGAGCACTGAGATGGCTGCGGGTTGCTCAGTCTGCTCTGTCCACATCACAAAGTGCCCAAAACCAGTGTTACTTATGACTGCAATGTTACTCAGGCACCATCTCACCCGCCTGCCTCTCCTCCTCTATTCATTCCTCACATTTTGTATAAGACTCAGCAGAGTATTTCCTCAGAATTAGTACAGAGAATGACGACTCTGCTTCCCCACTGGCTGGACCCCCCAGCTACCTCCCCCCCTAAGTGATGTAGATGCGGTGGAAGTCATTGGCGCCGAAGGCGGCGTTGCACTTGGGGCACTTCCTCTGGCGCGTGTCGTAGCGCGTCTTGAGGCACTCGTAGCAGAAGACGTGGAAGCACTTGGTCAACACGGTCTCCTTGTCCCGAGTGTTACAGCAGGGGCAGCGGAGCTTGGCCTGTGATGGGGGGGGAGAAGCAGCAGCAGCAGAGAGAAGCACGTCAAAGGAGGCAAAGTCCTTCCAGCTTCTGACTACAGCAGTTTTATTCTCACGGTGGATAATTTCTACTGCGATACTGCATACGAAAGAGTATTTATGACAGATCTGACTGACCTTGTACTGATTGATCTCTTCCTGCAAAATCTCATCTGCATCTGTGTAGACCTCCACCTTCTTCTGCTTTTCCAGTTTCCGACGTAGCCTGGACAGATCTTCCTGCAAAGGGAACACGGAACGGAGAAACGCACATCAGTGAGTCCGATGCCACATAGTACGGCTGGGAGCGAAGAGCCTCGTTCGGGGGCCCAAGTCAATGGTCTAAGCAGCCGCCTCTCCGAGCACACGCACAAATCGCTAAGCGGGTGAGCGACACACCCCCCCCCCCCCCCAGTGTATCTGGAGGAGACGTTTAAGCAGCCTCACTGCACCTGGGCCTTCTTCAGGTTGAAGCTCTCGCGCTCCCGGGCCGAGCGGTTGTCAGACACAGAGGCCTGGATCTCCCGCATTTTGGCTTGAGTGTGATCCAGCTGCACCTTCAGATCTTCGGCAAGCTGGGCCGCTTCCACGGCCTGAAGAGAGGGAGAAAGCGCCAGGCGGATTACAGGCTAACTGAAAACGCGCACATGGGACTTGATAAGTGGAACCAAAATTTTAACTTGGTAATGTGTCCGATTTCTCACCTTAAGTGTCCGATTCCAGATTTGAAACTTACTTTAGATTCCCAACCCTATATATGAGCCAGATCTACAAAACCCGATGTTGAGGAGGTTCTCACCTTCCTCTTGTTGAGCTCCAGTGCCTGGGTGCGGATACCGAGCTCCTTCTCCAGAGTAGCCAGGGAGCTCTGAAGGACCCCTTCCTTCTCCTCCAGCTTCTGCACCACCAGTAGCTGCGCGTCGACCTGCGGCGGAGCCACGAGACAGACGCCCGTTTTCTGAGTGCGCCAACCGCTGGCTTTAGTGCCACGTGCAGAAGCGGCCGAGTGCGGCGACAGACCTGCGTCTTCAGCGTCAGGACTTGGTCGGCCAGCTCCTCCTTCTCCTCCCTCAGCAGCTTGTATATCTGGTTGGACTTGATGCGCTCGCTCATCAGCTTGAAGTTGGCGTCGTCCTTCTCTCTCAGTTGCTGCATCAGTCGGCTGTTCTGCTCCTGCATGTCCTCAAAAGCCTGACCTGTGACGTCCATCTCGCTGAGCAGAGCTTCCTCCTCCTGGTCAGAGCAAGAGGGCAGTGACACTGGTCAAACTGCTGACTGATGATTACTTCATTCTCCATCATTAAGAGTGGAGGGATGTCTGGATATGGCTTGGACTCCTGTCACTAAGTTGAAGGTGCTATGAAACCTATTGATTCCTATTTATTCATGCATGCCCTGACAGTCACCCAGATTGTGGTTCTTTATAGCACTTAATCAAAGTGTATCTGGCAAGGATGGGAACAAGTCATTTCTTGCCGAGTCCAAGTCTAATCTCGAACCAAACCATTACAGTCCGAGTGTAGTCAAGAGTCCTTTGCCCTCGATCAAGTCCAAGTCTTTCAATCAGTTTTGCCCTCAAGTCACAAGTCATCAAATTTGTAACGAGTCCACGTCGGGTTGTGAGCAATGTAACTTGAGTTCCTACTTATGTCCGTTTTTTTTTTTTACCTTTAGTGATTTAAAACTTGCTGCAGCAAATACCCACCATACCATAGAACACATTCTCAGAGAGAGGTTGAAAAGTGTGTCCACTCATGGCTGTCCATAAACACTTTTTACATATGTATTTACATCAATTAAAAATCCAGACAGCAGAATCTTCATACACACAGAAATAACATTATGGTATCCAGAGGGGAAGACTATAGGGTTCAAGTCAGGCCCAAGTCTCAAGTCAAAAATCTTTCCCTCAGTTCTGCCGAGTCGAGTCACAAGTCATCAAAGAACCAAAACCTAAAAACTGCACCAACACTGCACCGTTTTAGTTAAGCATGTGTGACATTGTTCCGTGTGTTATAGAGTACATTTGACCTCCCCTAGAATGACTGAGATACATCCAGACTGACTCATGTCCTCACTTCTGGGATGAACCCAGGACATTCTGTACCTGTTTCGTCGCTATAAGTTTCTTCTGCAAATGCTCAATGGTTTCCTCAGCCACACGGATCTTCCTCAGAACATCCTCGTCGGCCAGCTTCTTGCTCTCTTTCCTTTCTCTTTCTTCAAGCTCTCGCACTCGCACCCGCAGCTCCTCCACCTGCACCCAGAGGGTAAGTGAACACATTCAAAGATCCGGTACTGCATCTATCTGTAGATAATGTCTCATGCACTTTAGTCACTGATGTACTTCCCCATAATTCTATTAGTGTTGAAAGTTAAAATACTTTCTTTCTGAAAGCGCTTCAGGACAAACCTCTGCTTTGGACTTGCGCTCGGCTGCCATGAGCTGCACTTTGTCCCTCTGTTCTTTTGGGGCCGATTTGTACATATCCAGTAGAAGCTTCATCTCTTTCTGGGATTCCTGGGCTTTCCTAAGGAAGTTGGACACAATGAGCAAGTCACAGCGGGTGCTGCAAACCTTAGGGGAACCGATCCTGAAAACGGATGGATGATGGAGCAATTTCTGAGATTCAGGTTAATGTTAACCTGTGACTTTGATGCCAACATGCAAAAGTCTTCGACGGTTAGGAAAATAATAGGTCAGTGATCTTAATTTTGGTGGAAAACTATATTATGTCTATCAAAGCATGTTCTCACCTCTTAAAGCCACCCCTGTATTTGAAGCAGCCATCCAATACTCCCATATAAATTTGAGGATAATGACTTTAATAACCATTAATATGGAGCAGGGGTATACAACCTTATCCTTTGGGATAACTTTCAGTCAGCTGTTCATACCCAGGTATGAGGACTCCTCATCCAATCAGTCCTCTAATCAGTCATTTTCACTCAGTGACAAAAAAAAAAGTTAAGCATCCAGATGGAGTGGTGGAGTTGATCGCAATTATTTGTATGACAATCATGAACTAGAATTTCATGACAAGCCTACCTCACAGAGTGATTAAGAGTACTGGTAACTGATTTAACCAACACCATGTTGACATATTCATTACAAGCTGAACCTTCTGCATCGTAACTTTGCCCATCACAGTTTTGATATATTGCACGGTTGGCATAAGAAATTGAAATGGATTTTTTTGGGAGTTTTGTGAAAGCCAAGATGACACATATAATGTGTCATAAATGCATTAAATATACGTACAGTGCTGGTTTGGAGGACACGAAGCGCGTTTGCGGCACCCGCTCATGCGATACGCGCATCTTGCTGTGACCCTGCAGTCATCTTTGTATTGCGTTCCTCATACCCATACTTAGGAAACCCTGAACTCTCAGCCATACTTGCTTGAGCTGGGCCATGACCGCATCTCCGGCAGTACCCGGGGAACCTCAGGCTCTCAGCCGTACTCGCTTGAGCTCAGCTGTGACCACAAACCCAGCAGTACTCAGGAAAACCTGAACTTTCAGCCACACTCACTTGAGCTCGGCCCTGAGCATCTTCAGCGTGTCGCAGTCCTTCCTCTTCAGCTCCTCGCTCCTCAGCTTCTCCCTCTGCTCCCGTTCACGTTCCCGCTCCCGCTCTGCCTCCCTCTCCCTCTCCCGGGCTCGCTGCCTCTCTAGCTCTCTCCTCCGCTCCTCTTCCTCCTCCTGTTCGTCATCCTCCTCTTTCTTCACCTCCACCCCTCCGTCATTCCCGGCATCTTCCAAAACTAAGACTCCCACCTCTCCACTCTGACAGCGCAGCTGAACAGACAGACAGGAATTACATGGTCAACAGGATTCCAGACAGACACACAGTATATAAACAAAACAGAAATGCATGCTGGGACAGGAGCACAGGTTACGCTGCAGACCTTGTTGATCTCAGCCTGGGTTTCCCGGAGCTTTCTCTTGTAGCGCTGCAGGTCCCCCTTGAGCTGGTGGTTATGGTTCTGAAGGCTGCTGATGAGGTGCCGCATCTCCCTGTTAATCGGACCTGCCAAACCATTCACACGCATACGGTGTAAGCTGCCCGGTACGGCAACGCCAATGCCAAGGACAGGTCCGGATGTGACCATGGAAATCCCGATACAGTTTAGGTCAGCCTGAATAGTCTGTCTTTGTTTTTGAGGAGTTCCTCCTCCTACAGTGGAAAGAGATGCCAAACACTTAAACTGGGAGCTACAAGGTGTCCTTTGTGTATTGGAGTCTGTGTATGAATGGCCATTAATAGATAGGCAATGTGCTCTGCCTTGTCAGATTAACTGGCCAGTATAAAATACCAAATTCATCGTGTTGCTTAGCTCAAATTACCTTTAAAGTTATCACCTACTACTAGGTGATACTAAATTAAATATTCATACATATCATTTGCGAGTTTAACAGCTACTTTTGTCCAAAGCAACATCAGCTCAGCGTCAGCCAGGAGCTTGGGGTCAGAGGGCAGGAACAGCCAGCACCCGGGGGGCACATGGGTCATATGATTACTCTGCCAACCACAGAATTCAAACTCATGACCTTCTGGATATAGGCACAGATCACAAGCCCACTGAGCTGCACACCACACCACAGTCAGGCTTCAAATTCCCAGGCTTCGTAAATAACTGAAGACATAGAAATTAGAACACGAGCGGCATAAAAATTAACTAGTGGTGTTCGAATTAGCATGGAAGGAGGCTATGGGAATCAATAAAAAGGCTCTTAGATACTCTGATTTAGCAGAACTATCTCAGCTAATTGAGAGAAAAAAAATCCTAGATTCCAAATTTAAATATGGCGTCCAAGCTGATTAATACTCAGACTACTACTCAAAGTGTGTCCATGTTATATTCCACTGATGACTATGCTTTTTTTTTCCAAAAAATATGTTCAATTAGACTGAACATTTTGACTAATTAACTACATTCTCTGGCCTTGACATGGCCTGTGTTAATGCTGCAACCACCCTATTTGATTCATTTACCATGGTTAACCAATCAGGACTGACATCCTTAATCTTATCTTCAAATTCATCTACTAAATGCTAGACCTTGTTCCTACAAAATTATTCAAAGAGATGATTCCAGCAGAGATTGAACTGCTACTAGCGATAGTTAACTCCTCAATCAGCATTGGCCATCTACCAAAATCTCCTAAACTAATTAAACCTTTGTTAAAGAAGCCAAACTTGGATCCCTTGGAAATGAGAAACTATAGACCAATCTCTGATGTACCATTTATCTTTGAAATAATAGAAAAAGTTGTAGCTAGTCAACTAACCTCATTCCTGCAGGAGAATCAGATTTATGAAAGATTTCAGTCTGGGTTTAGAGCCCATCATACCACAGAGACTGCTCTACTGAAAGTGGTAAATGATCTTCTATCTGCTGACCAAGCCCTCACTCATAATGCTGCTTGATTTTAGTGCTGCTTTTGATACTATAGATCATGCCATTCTCCTAGACAGGCTTCAACATGCTGTAGGCATAAGGGGAGTGGCACTCTCTTGGTTTAAATCTTACCTCTCAGACTGCTATCAGTATGTGAATTTAAATAGTGATTCCTAAGAATATGTCAAGATCAAATATGGAGTTCCACAAGGTTCAGTTTTAGGTCCCCTACTATTTTCGCTATACGTTACCTTTAGGCTGTTTTACCTATAAGCATGGAGTTAGCTTACGTAGCTTTGCAGATAATAGACAATTATATAGATATCGGCCTAGCCAGAAGATAGACAGCAACTTCAGAGAATGGAAGAATTTCTGATTAACTTCAAAAAGTGGATGTCAGACAACTTCCTCCAGTTAAATCTAAACAAGACTGAGGTTCTTCTTACTGACACTAAAGCCACCAGAAGTCAACTATCTGACATCACAGTCAATCAGGATGGACCATCTATTGCACCAAGTACTACTGTTAAAAACCTTAGTGTTATTCTAAATTCGGGTCTTTTGTTTGATGTACATGCTTCTAACATTAGCCATACTGCCTGGCTTCACCTGTGTGATATTGCCAAATTAAGAAACATGCTATCCTTTCAAGATAGAAAAATTGATTCATGCGTTACCTTCAGATTTGATCAGCCATTCTCTGGCTGTCCAAATAGGTCATTAATTAAACTCCAGCTAGTCCAGAATGCAGCAGCCAGAGTCCTCACCAAAACTAAAATAATATTATCCCAATTTTATCTTCACTCCACAGGCTGCCAGTCAGATTTTGTGTTGACTACAAAACACTACTCTTAACTTACAAAGCTCTAAATAGTCCAGCACTGCAGTATGTGAGTGACCTCATTGGAAACTACATTCCGACCCGTATTCTTAAGATTGCAAAATGCAGGTCGTCTATTCATACCCAGAATAAAGAACTTTACTTTTGGGGGAAGAGCTTTTAATCTGCTTTTAATCTCTGTCAATGCTTAAGACTTACCTCTTTAGTCATTCTTTTGGATACTAAAATCCCCTTTTGTAAAGTGAATGGGAGATCTGGAGGTTCATGGTCATTTGAGATTAAAGGTGGAAGGGGGGATCGGTGCTGTTGTCCTCCCACTCTCACCAGATCACTTAAACCGTTGACGGCAGTTTGGCTTAACGCCAAAACCCTCGGAGACCCTCATGTCTGTGCTTCCTTCCAGGTCTCTTTTAGCCGGGTTACTGCCGGAGGTTAGGTTAGGTGAAGTTCAATGACTCTCTTCTCCATCTTCTCTTTTCCAAGCTGAACACACAGCTGACACTTCACCGCTTGAACCCTCGACTGGGCTCCTTGGAACTAATGTTAACGTGAATACATTGTCATGCACCCCGGTCGCCCAGAGGAGGATGGGCTCCCCTTCTGAATTTAGGTTCCTCTCAAGGTTTCTTCCTGCTAGAGGGAGGCTTTTTTGCCACTGTTACCTCAGGGTTGCTTGGTGGGGGTTTGGGGCGGTTATATGTGAAGTGCTTTGTGACGATGACTGTTGTTAAAAGCGCCTTATACATAGAATAGAATAGACTAGACCTGAGAATGAGCTGCAGATATAAAGTGGGGGTGTTCGTGCGGGATAAATACAGGCATAAAAAGAGCTCTGTAACTGAAGAGAGCCAGAAATACCTGCTTGCTCATTGGCTGCTAGGTTCTGCTCAAATTCAATCCTGAGCATCTCATACTCCTTGCGGACCTGGGCCAACGTGTCCTCCAGCTGAATGACCTCAGTCCGCAGCTTCTTCTGCAGGGAGAGCTCATCACTCTGGAGAGAAGAGAGCAACTAAACCTGCAGAAACAGCACACGTCACAGCGCTGTGCACGCTACAAGATCTACTACTGAAGAGATCTTTACATGAAAGGCAGACGATACAAGAACTATCATTTAGAATTAAACCTATTCATTATATGGTTTAATAACCATGCAAGACTGCCCTGTCTAGGTTCACATGCTTGTTAATAGGGCTGTTGCGATCGCATTGCAATGTAATTGCGATTATATGGCACATGCGCAATAATCACCTGGGCTATGTCAAATTTATACAGACTGCTCACTTTTGGGTGCCACAATACAGATCTCATTAATATTTTAGACGCACTACTAATTTGCTTACCAAACTATTGGCATAAGTAGAAGTCCATATAGCACTAAAAATCCGGCATCCTGACAAGTGTATCGCCCGTCATCTAAAGTTCTGGTGATTATTGCGTAGGTGCCATATAATCGCGATTATGCTGCAAGGTGACCACGGTAACCCTACTTGTTAGTTACATTTCAACTGAGCATAGCACAGTTACCTGTGCAGGGCCCTTTCATCTTAGAACAGTAACAGAGTAACCTCTACAGGGCCCTTTCAGCTTAGAACAGTAACAGAGTAACCTCTACAGGGCCCTTTCAGCTTAGTACAGTAACAGAGTAACCTGTACAGGGCCCTTTCAGCTTAGTACAGTAACAGAGTA
>JABFDZ020000045.1:16443470-16455926 GCA_019775955.2 Pollimyrus isidori | reverse complement strand
CCACTCAGGAAAGGGACAGCGAGACTGGTCTTACCCCCGCCACTCAGGAAAGGGACAGCGAGACTGGTCTTACCCGCACCACTCAGGAAAGGGACAGCGAGATTGATCTTACCCCCGCCACTCAGGAAAGGGACAGTGAGACTGGTCTTACCCCCGCCACTCAGGAAAGGGACAGTGAGACTGGTCTTACCCCCGCCACAGTCTGCCAGCCCCTCAGGCTCCTTGCTGGATTCCTCGGGCCGCTGCTCCTCTCCCTCCTCCAGAACCTTCTCCTGGACCTCTTTGCTCTCCATCTTCTCTGGACTTGGAACAGGGGCGGGCTCCGCCTTCACCTCGGCATCGTATCGGTGGAGCATGACCTGGACGCTTTCATCCAACTGTGAGGAGAATGAGGAAAATCCCCATTAACGATGACCTTGCCTCGCCAAAGTAAGTACACAACGCACAGTCAGGCTTCGAGTAGTATCTATGCCACACTCCATAAATGTGACTTGGGGCGTAACGCACACTTGGCCTGATTGCCTCATACCATGCAAAGATATAATGCCCCCCCCCCCCTTCACATTCCCCTGCTGGTTAAGGCTCACATTGCATTTAATGATCAGGGGCCAGAGCATGCTTTTGTTACCAATGTGAGACTTGCTTTGTGTTAAAGAACTCTCTCCCTCTATCCCCCAATGCTATCCCTAAATGGACTGCTCCACCCCTCTCGCATGCATTTTTAATACCAATAAGGCAGGAGTGCATGACAAATCGGGGAATCACAAGCTGCAGTGAGCCCGCAAGACTGTCCAGGTTAGCGACTCCCAAATCATCCATTGCTTTGTTTTGTCTCGCAGCAGCGTGCGCTTTGTTAAGTGGGATTGTCCATTAAACGCTACTCCCACCGCTCAAAACTTCATTTTACGAAGACGGCACGTCGCTGTGCTATTGGTGTCTGTTAAAGGCGTGAAATAGTCCCAGGTCGTCGCGCCTGATCTTACGCTCCTAGTATTGCGAAGGGAATGCGCATGACGTCACTGTACTCACACCCACCGAATAGCAAAAAAGATTGAGGGGCACCGACTGCGTTCGATTTGAACGCCGCAAAGAAACACATGGAAAATGGGAGAGAGCTGTGGTGCGATTGTGCAAACAGATTTAACAAGAAATAGGAGCCAAAAACTAAATAAGTAAGTACATGATGCGGACTGGTCACCCATGGCCAATACCCGATCCGTCAAATAGCTTTAGATCGGTGCATCTCTAATTTTATCTATGTTTATATGCATTTTTTCCAAGTTGTGTTACCCTTATAGCTGTAAGGATCAGGGCGATCATAATGGGATGCTTGGCAATATTAGAGTATGTGCTGGAGTACAGTGAGGTTTATTAAAATTAAAAGTAATAATTAAAAGCATCACAGATAAAGGTCTCCTGGAAATCACTGACACAACCATAAACAATGACTTTTTTCTGCATTGGTATCCTTGCAGTGCTGGTATTGAGATACAACGTGGCATCGAGGGCATAATTCTGTCATCATAGCGGTACCACAGAACAAAGTGATCCTTTGCCACTATATTTCTGAAATGTTAGTTGTTAGCTGATCTGTGTGCGTCTCACAATGCAATCTCGCGGAGGGAAAAGAAAAAGATCCCTTCTGGGATCAGGGCCTGTGAATTAGTCAGTCACATTATTGTTGTCATGTCCGTTTCTCATACCTGGGAACACTTAGCGATCACACTAGATACGTACCCAGACCATGCTCCGGCCCACAACATCATGTGGGCCAGGAAATTTATAGTGAATGTACTCATATGGTAAATGGACTGCATTTATATAGCGCCTTTCTACAAAGCGCTTTACAATTTATGCCTCACATTCACCCATCCACACACCAGTGGCGGAGGCTGCCATGCAAGGTGCCAACCTGCACACTGGGAGCAATTTGGGGTTCAGTGTCTTGCTCAAGGACACTTTGATGGGGTCAGGAGTAAGCAGGGCTCGAACCTGCAACCCTCTGGTTGCCAAACAATAGCACTGCCTTCTGTGCCACCAACTTCCCACAAATTTGCCATATAAACAGTACTGGAAAAGCTTCTGTACGGTGATTGAATTTCATGACAGTTCACATGACATTGAAAGTGACAGTGAATTTAGAATCTCTGTTGACACGCCACAGCAAACAGCAACAAAATGTTGCTGCATTTAGCCCATATGTGACATTGCGACATAGCAGGGGGCAGCTAATTCAGTGTCCTGGTTTGGGACAGTACCTTGCTCAGGGTACCTCAGTGGTACTTTACTGGTCGGGGATTCGAACTCACAATCTTTCGATCACAAGTGTGCTTCCCCAAGCGTTAGTGCACCACTGCCCACAGACCCAGTTAAAGAACCAGCTGGAGATCCGCACTGCACCTGGCTCCAGTAGCGGTTGACGATGAGCAGGGTGGTGTCATCAGTGGCCTGCCGCTTCTCCAGCTTCTCGATACGCTCACGCAGTTCATCTTCCATGGCCTGCCTTTGCTCCAGGCGCTCGCACAGCTTTTTGTTTTTAAACTGCATCACTTTCATGTCCATCTCCTCCTGTACGACAGATTCACCAGGAGAAACACAAGCATCGTATCACTAAATTCGACCCGTCTGTATCGTGAATTTCCCCAGCACAGTTTCAGTATTTCACAGAGTTAGCATAAGAGTTTTGCAAAACTGCAGAAGACATATACAAAGTTTAGTAACTGATAAATGCATAAAATATATGTACAGTACTAGTACATCTGCATCATATAACATCGTGATGTACTCACAATTACATGTGCATGTGTAATAATCACCAGGGCTTTAGATAACGGGGAAAACATTTATCCACACAACAACTTATGGGTACTAAACGGACGTACTTATGCTCACAATTTCATAAACAGATTAGTAGTGCACCTAAAACATTAGTAATCTGTATAATTTCAGCATATCCTTATGTTTAATAAACATGTAAGATTTTAAACTACAAAAAGTACAGCCACAACAACAAGGTTTGCAGAAGATGCTATGGCCGCTGAGCTGTCCCTTTCTTCACTGCCCCTTCAACGTCTATCGCTTCGGAGACTTACCAAAACAGCACCATGCGGTGTGCTCCATGGAGCCGATTCAATAAAACGAAAAGGTATGACGAATTTATACAGATTTATACTGGCGTCTCAAAATGCAACCGATTAATATTTCATGCATACCACTAATCTGCTTAACAAATTGCGAGCGTAAGTAAATATCTGTAAAGTACCGAAAAACCAGCATCCAGACAAACGTCTTGCCCCTCACCTCTGATTTTTGAGCATACAACATATAACTGTAAATACGTCGTGCTGTGATATAGTGCAGCCCTAAGTGCTAGTTTGGAGGACGCCAATGCATTTACAGCAGCTTCTCACTGATCCCACAGTGATCTTGCTTTGCTTCAATCACCAAAGGGGCCAAAACGTTCATAACGTTTTTCCATGTTGCAGGTGGCCTGTACCTCTAGCCCCTGCGACATGGAAGGGCTGACTGCAGTGTCTCTAAGTTTGCACAACAGCTTCAAGCCATATTTAATCCTTCCTCATAGTGTAAAACTCATGAATACTCAGGACACCTTGAAGGTGCGAGGCCGCAGTGCTGCCCACTGAGCCAAAAGCCTGCCTGGTGCTTCTAAGTATATCGCAGTCCCAGTCCTGGGGGACTCCCAAACAGTACATATTTTGCTATCTCCCAACTCCCAGAACCCGAGAGGCAGCAAAAACATGCTGGAAGACATTGGTACAGAGAACATTTTAAATACTGGAGGACAAAAACAAGCGGGATTAATAAATAACAAATCCAGAGAAAAGCAGTGAAACATTAGCACTGTTGAAATTCAATGCTGAGCTCGAATACAGTACAGATAGAAAACTGAGAGCAATGTGACTGACCGTAGAGGACACACCACCTATGCGAATAGGTTCGATCAATGTGGTGGTGGTTTTCTCTTCTTTCTTCCCCTTCTTTTCCACCGGACCAGGGGGGCTGTCCCCTCCAAGTCCGGCTGTCCTCTTCCCTCCTCCCATACCAGACATTTCTTCTGTCAGGTTAGGAACCAAACTAAGAAATACCAAAGAAGGGATCACTAAATGACATTAGAAATATAGTATAAAGTCAGGGAAAACTATGGATTGTTCAAAATACACGTCAGACGTTTGCTAATCGTATAGGTAACGGTCAGATAGCTGAAATCATATAAACATTCAGGTCCTACTTTACATCAGGGAAAAGGGAGTAACGTTATTTAAATTTTGTTAGTACAAGAAACTAACTGAAGGCCAACATTACAAAAAAACAAACAACATAATTTTATAGCTAACATACGAATATACTAATTAACTAAGAATGTAGTTCTCCCCATCGTACCCAAGAAATGCAAATGAATAACATATTGCTTAAAATGAATGTTAGTTACTTAGCCAGCTAGCATATCGATGAATCGAGGTAGTTTGCGGAGTTGATAACGATTTCGATAAATAAACGGGATCGTAAGTTATATATACAGCAATCCCATATTACAAATTACAGATAAAGTAAAAAAAAATCTATATAAATTGTTTAAAGAAAGAAGATATAAAGCCTTACAATGCAAGAGAACTCCCCAACGGAGGAGTCCAAAGCTAAACGCTACCCAAATTGTTGATAGGAACTTCCGGTTGACGCTACTATTTCATTTTCAAAATAAAAGTCCCTACGCGTACTTCTTCTGCGCCAAAATGGCGTGGTGCTTTTTATTCCAAGAAACGCTGAGATTCAATGCGAATGACGTTTGGAAGCGTTCACCACTCTTATGCACTCTTCCCCTTGAATTTAACTTCTGCACTTTAATGTCATTTCTCTTTGCATTACTTATGTTTACAATGCTACGTCCTGTTCAGTTCCATTTTAGTGCCTCGGATATATAGGCACTACCCCATATATGGACGCTTGTTAATGTTGATATGTATATATGTATTCTATGTATGTATCATTTATGTATGTATAATTTACATTCGTAATGCATGTTTGATTTATTAATTAAATGATGAACTGGAATTGAATTAATTGATAATATGACGATGTGCCCTATATAGCAACAGAATATGTGATGAAATGTTTTAATGAGTCCCCTTAAAGTGAAGGAAATATATGGTGCCCATAAAATTGCTTAAATTGTCCCTAAGAGTACGCTTCCAACGGATGAACAACAATTAAGGGGGGTACTGTTCACATACTTATACAAATTGCAAACAAAACATTGATATATTTTCATTATATTTAATATTATGTCAAATGCGTTTCATTTTAGACATAAGGCTTAACAACGCAGTTCACTAAATCCCTACTAAACCATATAATGGTTCAGTCTTGGAGTGAATTGCTCCTTTTCAGGATAGATTCGTGTACTGGTGATGCTTATGATACCCCCTTGCCACTAGATGGCGGGAGTCATATTCAAGACAAAAATATTTAAATCAAACGTCATCTCTAATCGACGCAGTGAGGTGACCTCAATGGCGTGAGAATCGGAATTGTAAGGCGGTGGTAGTTATATGTTTTGTGATTAAAATGATCAACATGTTCCGGAGTGGTCTGAATGTTTGCTGCCTTACGCTTGGTAAACGGGTAAGTTTTGTCGCAGTTGCAAAAATCTGGGGCGTGTAGTTTCAGAAACGAGTTGCACATGGCACACTGGTATACCACTCATAACGGGAACCTTTTAACAGAAAAGTAACGTTAATCACTGTTGTTGTTTAATTTTGTTATCCCAGTTATCTTCAACGTTTGCGGGAGAAAGTGCGCTGCCATCCAACCTGCTAATTCCGCCGAACCTGGTTGAAGTCCAACGTAGACGTAAGGCTTTTTTCTATGAATCCATTTCTTTCCCTTTAACCTAAATTTATGGGAAAACCTTGTTGTCACTTTTGCTACGCGTATTGATCACCCATACCCTTTGCTTAGAACTGCAACAACCTCTGACCCCTGTGTTGTGGGTTCAATATTAATACACAGTAGCTGTTTGCATTTTTTTTGTAGTTTTGTTTTTGTGTTGTTTTTTCGCTGAATTACTATAACCTAAGTACTTGTGTTATATTAAGTACTTTTATCTTTGAGAGGATTTTTTGTTTGTTTTTTAGTTCGGCCATTGCCAACAGACTCAAGTGTCCCAGTGCTGCACAAGTGTGAAGCAAAGATTGCGCGGCATCTGCGCCCCAGGCAAGCATGGCTGGAGTCCTTGAGAAGTCGCGAGGAGGACCAGTTGGGTGTAGTTGAGCTTCACCCAGACGTCTTTGCTGTGCACCCCAGGTATAACTTTATGAACATCTTTAAGTGATGAAATAAGTTCACATCTATGGTAAGATGTTTTAGTGCAGCATATTTAGTTGTGATGTCATTTAGCAGTGGTGCCAATTTTTAACATCCTCCAAAAGAGTTAATGCTTTGTTCACTTAAATCTTCCTCAGTATTGACCCAAGACCATTTCAGTTACATTCAATTACATTGTAGTTTTATTGTGATGTGTTCAGGTGAAAATCATGTGCCACAGTTGCAAAAGAGACGTGCAAGATTTGGTATAAAAAGAAGGTTCTTCCTTAGAAATGTCCTGAGGACATATCAAAATCAAGGGCGATCCAAAAAAACAATTTTTATTTTGCCTACCTGAGTTTTCTAAAGTTCACATTTGTATTGCCTTTTCAGAATTGACATACTGCATGCAGTTGAAGTCTGGCAGAGAAATTTCAAAAGAATCGTAAGTGTCTTAACAGTTTGAACCTGTGATATTTGAACTGCTTATTGTGAAAGTGTAGCACGTGAGATGCCAGATTTTAGCTACTTAAAAAGAAACTGACTTTCAAATATGAAAAATGCAATTTCATGTACACAAGCAGTCCAAAGCTTGGAGCTTCTTACAGTGTAACACAGAGTACTGTGCAAGTGTCTAAGGCAGTCAAAAGAAATGTTTAAAGCTATTTATCTGGATAGTAAATGTATGTGTTCAGAACAAAAAAAAAAACACAATTTAACATTAGTACGCATGCAAATTAAGAATAACAATTAAAAACAAGTAAGAATTTCTTCTGTACTCCAAAAAGTTACTGATATCTAGTTGGACGGATAGATGAATTCAGCTTCAGTTCCCAAACCTTTCCTCAGGGGAACCTCAGCTATTCCACATGTTTATTCAATTTCACCACCAGCTCACTTAACTGATCAATATAAGTCAATGACATATTGATTATCTATATTAGGGTTCTTCAACTCACGGTCCTTGAGGTCCGAGCCCTGCTGGTTTTCCAGCCTTCCTTTACCTATCAGTCAGGTGCGAAGCCTCTGACCAATCAGAATCAGTAATTATTAAACAACTACCTGGGAGAACTGAAAATATGGCCTGGATTTGGAATCGAGGTCCAGAGTTGAAGAACCATGATCTATATGGTGTGTGGTAGTGTTCAAGTAAAAAAATATATGGGTGTATTATATGATTGCTGGAAAAATGTGGTGAGTTTAGCAGAGGTTCTGGAATGGCTAAGCTGACACTATAAACGGGCATATCATAGTTTTGCACGTACATACAGTAAAGATCATTTAAACATTTTCCTTAGCTGCCTAAGACTTTTGCATAGTACTGAACAAAATGAAAAAAAAGGTACAGAATGGCATACTACTAATAGTGAAAAACTCACTGTGACGTTAAGTATAGATGAGAAAATCTCTAGGCATTGTTTAGACTCAAGGTATTATTCTGAAATGCACTTCATCACTGCAGAAGTTACCACAAGTGATCTTTCTGTACATTTCATCCCAAATCACGTCAGTGGGGTTACGGTCGAGTGACTGCAGGCCGTGTGATCGACAACAATGTGCAAAAGCTTCTGATTTATTATATAATTTAACAATTATGTAAAATGTGCACAGGATTTGTCATTCGTAATTTTTAAAAATGATACTCTGACACTGGTGTTTTTTTTTTATTTTAAAAAACTCATCAAACAGATGCAATTTGCTTTTGTAAAAAACCTTTTGGAGCCTGTGCCACACTGGGGAACATTCTGGACCAAAGGCCTGTCACTCATAGAGTCCACATGTTAATATCTTTATGGGGACTTTCATGTCTATGAGCAAAACCCTAATCCCAGCAACTACAACCTTAACCCCTACCTAGTCCCAACGTTAACCATAAGTAATCAAACAAAATACAAGACTTGAGGCATTTTTTGTATCTTTTTGATTGTAGTCAGTGGTATGACACTGAGTTTAAAATGGTCCTCAAAACCTGTTTTCATCACATTGTGGGGACCAGATTTCCCCACAGCGGGATCAGTGCAAAGGCACACCTGTGATGAGCTCTGGTTTCCTCACAGAGCCACGCTAAAGTGAAGAGCAGAGCGGAAGTGAGCGGCGGGGGGAAGAAGCCCTGGGCTCAGAAGGGCAGTGGTCGCGCCCGGCACGGCAGCATCAGGTCGCCGCTCTGGAGGGGAGGTACCTCAAGGCCGCCGGCGTCCCAGTCCGCCTTCCCCAGCCACGTGTCTCTCCTTGTCAGGAGGCCAACTTGGGAAATTTATCTGCACGACGCCAAATATGAGCCTTTATTTACAGGCGGCGTCTCTCACGGCCCCAGAGGACCAACAAGCTACTACTATATGCTGCCCATGAAGGTTCGCGTCCTGGGACTGAAAGTGGCCCTGACCTCCAAGCTGGCTCAGGTAGGACGCGGCTCGCGGCCTCCGTGTCACCGTCTGTTCGCTCGCGGGCCGCGCTAAACCCAACGTCTTCATTCACGTCGAAATCCAGGCATCCGTCGACTTGCATCCGAGTTTCATCACAGAAGTGAAGACGTACATCAGTCGAAAATCATTATAGGGGAGAAGTCAAGTGTAATGTGTGACATAAAATACAACATCACACACTTTATTATACCTTTATAGTGGCAGCATAATCGGTTTGCTTTTGGTTCTTGCGGTATGGTGCAGACTGTAAAATACATCCGCTTTGGACGTCTTGAGATTTTATTAAGGCTCTTATGGAATTTAAGCACAACTGGACAGGACTTGAAAGTATTTAATATATATGGCTGTATCATGACATGGTACGATCCCCAAGTGAATAAAATTCAATGAATCTTATGTGCTTCGTATAATAAGTACATGTAATGGTGTAGACTGCTCTGTTGCAATCAGGCATTACTTAAGTGGTCTTTTTTGGCCTTTATCATAAGGACTATCTTCACGTTGTGGATAATCTGGAGATGCCGACCCCTGACCCGGAATTCCTGCTGGATATCGTACGGCACAGGCAGTGGGGCGAGTCTGTGCTCTTCGTAGACGCGTAAGTACCTGCTTCCTATAACGTCAGATTTTGATTTTTAACTTGCATGGTCATTTGGTGCTTATTCGTAGGCATGACATTTTACGGTGAACATGTACGTCTCTCTGGCGCCGATGTGTCTCACAGCGATGAAGCCTTTTCTGAAAACTTGCTCCAAGCAACGGCAGGTTTAAAGACGGTGAATGTTCTTCCAGCCGTTGGTAAGAATTGCTTTATCCCTCTCCGATCAATTTATTATTATTTTTTTAAAAAAAGCTTTTATTGTCATCACAGCTGTCTCCTGAGATGATGTTACATTCGTATCCAGGGTAGGGAGAGTTCAGTTGAAAAACAATCACTAAAATCTGTTTCAGTCCATATCTAGAAAAGCTTCATGAATAGATAGGAGCAGCTTCACAGGACTCATCCAACGCAAAAGAAAGTAGGGGCCCAGTTTGGGCAGGGCAGTCTGTTTGTCGCCTGAAGTTCTTGCATAGTCCATTATCCTGAGCTAATTAAATCAGAGAACCAGAACTAGCAAGTGTTACTCCTCAGTACTCGGTACCAGTCACGTTGCAGCGGTGAGATTGGAAAGGGTGGTTTAACACACATATGCTTAATGCTGACTGACCCTCCTCTCATCTCCACCAGGCCTGAACGTTCACAGCCTGCTGAAGCACGAGAGCTTGGTGCTCACGCTGGACGCAGTGAAGTTTCTGGAGAAGAAGCTCCTGTGGCATGACTCCCGCTTCACGCCGCTCTACCCCTTCAGGCTCCCCTATAGCGACTTCCCCTAAATTCACCACCCTACTGTTTAAAAACATTGCGTATAAATATTTAAATAAAATGCTCACCGTCTGCTAACATGTTACAGTTCATCACACACGTGTACAAAAATTAAGACGCTTAAATGAGGATCTAAGTGACATTAGAGGGAAGGATCCCGTTGGCTAAATAGTGTCGCACCTCCCATCTCAGTGCCGACCGTTTTTTCTGTGTGGGAACGACGTAGCTGTTTGGCACGTGTGTCCTTTGAGGCTTCTGTAAGTGAAAGATGGGGGGGGGGAAGTCGAGTAACATGATGTTCACTGGATTAACATCCAGAGTAGGATTGCAAAAAAAAAAAGCAATTTCGGTAATCATGATCAGGCAATAACTGATTAGGTGGGCCACAAGTTTTAAAGACAACTGCAAATTGTCATGGTTGTAACAACTATTTAAAAGTGACGGTGAAACAAATCTGCTCTCCACCATATTTTGCTTGCTAAGAATTGTACTTAACAGCATGATACATGCTGGTGCTTTTAAAAGCATCACTAATCCATACAAGTTGTTGCCCTTGTATGGAGCTGAAATTTGTAATCGCGAGAGAGGCAAACGGGCCCAAAATCCTGAGCATGGAAATACATGGAGTTCATTGAGGGTTTAAGTCCTTGTACGCCGGAACCAGATATGACAGATCAAAATGTTACTGCGCAGCCTCATTCCGTGATATACAAGATCAATGTATTCTTGATCAAGTGAATCGCAGTGGGTATAGGGCTAAAATTTCAGGGTGTACTTACTGGTACAGGCTGGCTTTTGTACATCATTTGCTCCTGCAAAAAGGAAAATTATACAGTAAAACATTGTTTGAAATCCAATTAAAGTTAAATCAGTTCCTCAGCCATTCAGACTAAGATACACTATTGTCACTATTGAAAGACTGCAGTGACTGTGGTTTGAATGAAATAAACGAAGAAAACCACCTGCCACACTGTAGTGTCACAGTAAGTCTGGTACGCATTTATCCAGTTAATGAGATTAATGCATCTCACCTTTCTGATTTTCCCTTAAACCATTTAGATCAGGGTCATATTTATCTATTTTTTTTACTAAACAGGCTGCAACTGAAGCAATTCTGTCATTTCCAATACGACACGAAGCAGTTAGTCACGGATGGACTTTTATTTTGGAGTTAGGGTTCAGAACAGTAATTGCACAGGGCCTTTGTGTCCCACAATCAACAATTCAGCTGGTTGATGATTAATTGCCTAAGGACAATACTTGTTAATTTATCCAAAAAAAAAGTTGTAAATCCATATGTTCCAAAGGCAACTAGATAAGCACCACAAACAGCAGAGCTGTCATGAGTCAGCGATAATCTGAGCGTTAAAATACCCGTATCTCCCAGCGCAGGTCTTTCCGATCCTTCTCTCCTGGTACTCGAAAGGTTTCCCAGTCTTGTTTGTACTTGAAATACCTATGAGACAAGCCAAGTGAGTACCGTACGAGAACTTGGATGGTGTTCGGGTGGAAAGTCAGAACTATGCAGCTTACTTTGCAACCAGGTCGGTCTTCTTCACGTTCCTCATGTGAGGATGCTTCTGCTGTGGCTGGATGACTGTGGGAAGGGGAGCAGATGTGGGAAACCGCCGTCCTGCCCACTAGCTTAAATAGCAAAGCGCCAATCTGGAATACTTACAGGATTTTGGGCGAGGCAGCATGTCGCTCTCACTCTGCGACCTGTACTGTTAAAGAATTCAGGCTTTCACAAACGCAAGGCTCTGTTTGCGCGTCATGAATACTAAAACTGCAGCGATGATAGATTAGGGCTGACGCCAACACCACCTTCCTGTGCAGTGTGACGGCTCGAGGGGAGCCAAGCTTCGGCAGATAGGGTGGGGAGTTACCTACCACGGCCCCAGCATACGGAGGAAGGCCTGAGCGAGAGGACAGGTCACAGACTGTGGCCTCAGAGTCGCACACGTCACTCAGGGAATCTCCATAGTCAGGCTGCAGCTCAGAGACAGGATACGGACGCATCTGCAGCCCCTCAAGCTGCTCTCCTAACCTACTGACAGCATCTAAATACAAGGAAAACATCAGCATGAAATGTCTGGGTTCAGTTTGCCTTGTATAGATTCATCTTCAGTTTGAATCCGTCGGAGAATTAAAATCCACAGCTAAAAAGGACAATGGCAGGCTTGTCTGTGAAACTGTTCATACTGAAGCAAAGGGTCATAAATAAAACTTCATGAGCTCTGCAAGCAGTCTACTGGCTTACAGCCAATGACACCCATCCATCCATCCATTTTCCAAACCGCTTATCCTATTGGGTCGCGGGGGGTCCGGAGCCTATCCCGGAAGCAACGG
>JABFDZ020000045.1:16428779-16443014 GCA_019775955.2 Pollimyrus isidori | reverse complement strand
CCGGAGTACCCGGAGGAAACCCCACGACGACACGGGGAGAACATGCAAACTCCACACACATGAAACCAGGCGAAGACCGGAACCTGGGTCCCAGAGGTGTGAGGCAACAGTGCTAACCACTGCACCTCCAATGACACCTGTAAAATTAAATACAAGCATTGCTAATTCCCTTTGAAATGGTGGAAAAATGTTTAGGCTGACGAAATATTGACATTTTGCAAACATCGTTCCACCATATTTAAATGATTTGTATTCTGTAAAGAATGTGCAAACGCGAATGATTTGTTGGCACTTTTCCAGTATTTCACAGCCCTCCACCAAGCACACCGTACCTTCACAATAAATTGTTTATATTATATGGTTATTATGAACCGCATTACACAAGATGAAGAGAAATTGACGGAGCAAATTTTAATCAGTGCCTTTGAATAATCATGCAAGGTCTATATTTTACTGAAAGTGGTTCACTACTAACCCCTAAACCTTTAACTGTAGTTTAGAATTAGATGCAATATTACCTGCACTGCATGTGGATTCATCACTGATATGAAGGTGGTCCCTTTGTTTCCTGTAGACATACAGATAAAATGTTCCCCTTAATTGTCCCTATAGGCATAAACTGTGATCTGTACCAGCGCTGAGCCCCGGGGTTTTACCTTACAACCTTCCGCTTCATGACAGCCTTTCCGGAAGCTAGGTCCTCCCTCTCGGGCTCTGAGGCCGCACTGATGTGTGAAAGCGCAGAATCGCTTTGGCTGTGCAGGTCATCTTCAGCTTGCCATCCGTACGCCGCACGGGGCTGCCTGGCCGCCACTGAATACCGAGCGTACGAATCACATCGTCTCTCCTTCCCTGGGAAGGTGTGCAGATCTGCAGCATCCATAGGGAGACGTGCCTAGAGCCAGGGGGGGTTGAACATTCAAAAGGCAAAACTGAGTCTCTCAGAGGATGCCATTTATTTGAGATCTACACTGTACCAAGTCCTGGAATTTAACTGAAAAATTCCATCTTTTGAGCAATATCCAGCCATAGAATATTTTCGTACATTTAAATAGAACATCGGTTTAATTGTTTAGAACACCAATGTTGGGCAGTAGCATCGCTGCAAATATAAAAGTTATTAATTTGCCTACATTTTCTAATAGTGACATCATAGCATTTACTACTTTCGAAACAGTAGGTTTTATGTAGTGAAGCTGGTTACTCAGTGAAGCAGCAGCATAGCTCTGAGAAATGAAACATCATTACATTTGTAACATCATTACATTTGTAACATCATTACCCTTTACTTTGTGTCTATTTATGTGGGTTCTTCTTGCCAGTATTTGTTTTGATGTTTTTATGTTTTATTTATTTATTTTTAGTTCTTGTTTAAAATTGTGTAGCACTTTGGTCAGTCCTCTCTGTTTAAATGTGCTATATAAATTAAACTTACTTTACTTACTTACTATTACATTTGTAACATCATTACATTTTCCAGACCAATTCATGTACAATGTGCTGGTTCTAGTTCAATGGCTCTCCACCCACTTACAATCTGCTAAAGACCTGCTGAAATTCTTTTGAAGCACCGTTTTCAATTAACCGCCGTTCATCTTGTGTATGGAAGCCATGGTGAGGTCAAGGTCATGCCTCCAGAATGTAATGAAATTCAGAGGAAAGACTGAAAAATCACATGTATTCAAATTCTTACTGTGTACTATTGTGCAAACATGTAGTCGTGATCATTTATGTTGTTGGTACCTTTTCCTCTTTTATTTCAGGGCTGATTCTAAATGAATGCAATAGCAGTCAGATCAAAAAGATAATTACTGGTATCACACATTCATTACAGGCTAGTACTGCAGATCAAATTGTTTTCCATGTATATATAAAAAAATGACTGATCACATGTAAAAGCTGACATAAAACGACAGACCACAACACTGGATTTCTCAAACTTGGAATGAGGGCCCACATACAAATGTGTTCAGTTCAGAATAATGATGTTTAAATTTTTTTCCAAGCTAAAAAAAAATTGTTGTGCCTTATCTTGCTACATTTCCATAAAGCATAGCTTTTAAGTCACGCACCTATATTGTTTGTAGAATAACTAGTAGCGAACACTGTAGAACACATGCTGATGTTTGGTTAGCCAAGGGTTTGTTCTTACCTGCCTCTCAGGGGGTAAAGACTCTGCCGCGATTTTGAAAGATGCATCGTCATCTGAATCACAATCAAAAGATAAATCACAATGCAAAATATTTACATTATACAACAGTTCAAAAATCTGGTATAATCTATACTGACAAAAGTACAGATCTATATCAGACTAAAACATAGAAATGTATGCTTAAAACGGACGTTTAGCCTAACCACATCTTTGGACCCCAGGCAAAGGCCCACCCGACATGGACGGAACGTGCAAGCAGACACAGAAACGCACACGCAAGACAAACAGATTCTGAACCCTCAATCCTGAAGGTGGGGGGCACCAGGCCTGCCTAGTGAACCACCCCACCACAAAAGGTAGAGACCTGAAACCCAGTACAAATTCTGTGAATAATTCTATATCTAAACACCAAAGAAACACATGTGGCTCCGCAGCCATGTACTGTGGGGCGGCGTGTAGCTTTGCAGAGTGGCATGTCGTACCGGTTCATATCTCTGGCTGAGTAATTTTACCCTTGAGCGAGGCTCTTAATCGCAGTGCTCCAGGGACTAACTCTACGCTCTGATCCGGGAGGACGGCGCTTAAAAAAATGCTGTAATGTGTCTCATGGATGTGTCAAGATGGGGTATATATGGAAAAACTACCCAAATATCCTGTTTGGGTGTCCTACCACAACCCTGAGCAACCAGGATTAGGGGATCTGGTTTCCCTCAATTGCACACAGTGTCTGGATGAGTAGCTTTTACAGATCTACATCCCATCCAGGGCTTTCCCTGTGCTTCCTAGGATATGCTCCGGGCTCAGTCTGCACTGCATGAATTATAATTATAGAAAAAGGACGGGCATCAAAAAAGCGGAGTGCACTGCAATACCAATATGTCAATGCATATGAAGACTTAAAACACCAGTACAGGCAATGAAATGTTTGGACTGGAAAGTGTCATGCCGTTTACCGAGTGCAGGAGACGCCTCACTGTCGCAGCTGTCGAACCCCAATGCAGAGCCATAGCTTGAAGTACAATCAGCGGACGTCTCCTGACGAATTAGTAGATCAAGGTCTGACGAGAATGGTGTTCAAATTAAGGGGAAAACACGCTTGTTAATATTAAGTATGTGCAATCAGCCTCAAATTGCACGCATTTATGCATCAGAACACTGAGAAGCATTTTAATGTTTATCTATTGAGTCCTTTTACCAGGTAGATGTATGTAAAGAAGCTCACCCCGTTTAAATTCCCGCAGCCTGTCTCTCGGCAGCCCTGTAAAACCCAGGTCTGCCAGCTGCCGTGCAATCTCTTCCTCGGAGAAATCCAGGCTGTCCATTTACTGTTAACATTCATAAAATCAGACTGGGAATCAAATATTTAAGATCAAACCTAAGTAGTTGTTTATTCATATAACCAACTAAATTACTAATACGGGATCAACGCGGCTTAGCTATCCAGTTATTATGAATCAACAAACTGCAACCATCTAAACCAGTAACGATTAAACACAGACTGCCGTTTATACTTGAGTATAGTTAACTAACTAATTATCTAGCCGGCTAACTTCTCTGGCAGTTTGGCGTCAGTTTTCAAATATGGTTAAGAGAAAGACATCCGTAACTAGCTGTAGGATCGCAGCAAAAACTGTTTGTTTTAAACGGTACTAACGTGTTTGGTTCTTTCGTTCGCTCCGGCGGGCTCTGCGGCGCCAAAGTTTGTATTCCCGGTGCACAGGAAGGGTGGAGAGAAGGAATAAGCTGAAAGCGTTTCAACCGGCGAAGACAAGCCTGCTGCCCACTATCCGCGCCCGTTTTTGTTGTTGCCGCTGACGTGACCGCGCATTAAAACGGAAATGAGTGAACGCGGACACATCCCACATGCGCAGTAGAATCGGTCCAGTAAATGCACATTTACATTTTATTCATCAGACATATCCAAAGTACGGAGCCTCTAAATATTGCGAGGGAACGCAAAAGTTTTTTTTTTCTTTTAATCTTCCCACCCTATTTTTTTTCCACCGTGACCTGTTAGGGGCTCCGTACCAAAGCGACTTACAATTTGTATGTGTGTACCTTGATATTTCCTCTTCCGTTTGTATAAGGTTTCTTTTCTTAACGTCTGTGCGTTTTCATATCACGCCCTGACTTTGCACAGAATTTAGCGTCCTTGTGCTGTTTCAAAGACGGATTGTATAAAACAGGGTTGGGGCTGGAATGCATTGATTAATTTTGATCCAAATCATGAAATGGAACTGGGGCTGGAATTTTCCTGAAATTCGAATTCAATTCCAATTCTGTTCCCCATAGTCTTTTTTTCAATCCCAACTTATGTTCCGTTTCCTGCCCCAAACCCTAGTAAATATGAGCAGTGGCGAATCAAAACATTTTTAATAGAAAGCTCCCCGTGGTCCCTACTGCGCATGGGCAACAGAAGCGCACAAGACGGTGAGGAAATTTTGGAGGCGCGCGTTCGAGATTGAAGTCGAAAGCGCGCTCCTGGTTGATGAACATCACGAACAACCGCTGCAAGAAATGCGGGCGCACAAATCCTGCACATGATTGTATTTTCATATCAAGTTTTAGTAATGAAGGTGGTAATCCAGTTAGTTTGACGAATTTCCTAAAAACCCTTGAGGCATCTCACTCAAGCGGGTTCATCTCCTATATGATCTTCAGTCAGTATGCACCACTGGATGGGCTAGCAGGATGGGCAGCAGTGGTTAGCACACACTCCATGTGTGAGGGGTTCACATGTCTTTCCTGCGTCATTGTGGGGTTTCCAACAGGTATTCCGGTTTCCTCCCACAGTGCAAAAGCATGCTAAGGTTAATTGGAGTTACCAAATTGCCCATATGTGTTTGTGTGAGATCCATCCTGGGGTGTTCCCTGCCTTGCACCCATAGCCTCTTGGATTGACACTGTACCCCCCAATCCTGAATAGGACAAGCCGTGCAGAAAATGGATGTATGGATGGGGTAATGCCTTCCCTGTCAGTAGGCGGTACTAGTCTTTTAGGTAGGTGAATGTTTCTTGTTAGAGTAAAATGGAAATGGTGTCTTGAGAACAGGGGAGAAGCTAGATACAAACCCCACCCCCCATTACCCATATACATTTTTAAAATGAGATTTTACTGGGGCACGTACCTCAGTAAAAGGGGTGTAGCAACGCCGCATGTTTTAGTGAGGTGTGGTGTGCGTGACGTGTCTACAGAAAATCATTCTTTGTTTCTAAAATAAAGTGTAATCCTGGTAATAATCCTCATTTTTTCTAAATGTATCTATAATACGATTACATCTATTTCCCGGTAATTGTAACAAATATAGGCCTATTTAGTGTTTTTGTATTCTCAATGCGGAATGTCATTCACGTGTTCTGTTACTCCCCATGCCCGTATACACATATATAGACCAGCGCAGGATATCTGCGCCCCCCAGTGTTTAATTTGGATGCATACACCACTTTTCCCTAATAAAGAGCTGGACATGTCAGGTACAGAAAGTAAAAATCCAGAGGGGAAAAATCGTCTTAAAGAATTTTCAGGTTTAGATGACATTGAATAAGTTAAGCCGTATCAAATTAGTAAGAGTCTGATTAAAAAATTAAGGGGCAGGTTGTGCCTTAATATGGAACCAAGAAGATTGTCATTGATTCATCACCTCTCCTTTAAGACCAGTCGTATAAACATTAACGTGACTGATAAGAGCAAATAGTTTTACGACACTGTCAACGCGCCCCATACACCGAACCCCCCCCCCCCCCGCCCACTATTCAGTGCTTCCCACACGCCTTAAGAATCACTGTCGTAAATGTAACAGTGATGGTCTTCACAGTTCTCTTACATATTTGACATTACCCCACAGGAAACACGTGTTAAACGGAGTTGTAAAGTTTCTGCATTTTTGACATTTAACTAATTAATAATCGATGGATATGTCACTTTGCTAATCCAGTGTCAATATATACAATATATATCACACACGGAAAAGCAAATAGAGTAGTCACCCCAGAAGCCTGTGGGGGTCAGGGTTTAAAATTTCACCAGTAATCTTATATATAGTAAGAAAAACCCACTAAATGTGTAAAATGTATTCCTTTAAATAAACTGCTTATACATTTGAGCTAATTAGTAAATCTCAGTAAATTCTATATAGCAGTATTTATTAACCTATACCAGTGGCCCAGAATATCTATTCTTAAAATATAAAGTCTCCAGTATGATTATTTTTGCAGTTACTTAAGAAATAAAACATGCACTATTCACAGAAAGACGAATAGCTAACATTTCAAATCTTCACATCTGCCTATTATAAAAATGTTATAGTAAAAGTTTTGAAGATACCCTGGTCAGTCACCGGCAGGATTGCTGTTTCTCGTGTGGTCCAATATTTCCTGTATTCACTTCCTATAGCGCGACACGTCATGGATAAACACAGCCATGTGATGGATGGGTTACAAAGCCCCCTTCAGTGCCATGTGCATTATTCGGTCCCGATTAGAGAGGGTTTTTAGCGGATTGAGCACAGCGAGACATTTGTGCTGACGGAGACCATGGCCAGCACCGCAGCTTCTCGCGGACCTTTGCTTGTAATTTTACTGCAAATCGTCTTCATTTGCTCTGCACAAGTAAGTTTTTTTTGCATATGCGCTTTCCCGTTCATATTCATATTGCTGAGGTGGGACTTCAGATGTTCTTTGTAATGCGTGTGTATGTCTGTAACATACTGTATATTCATATCACTCGGTGCAATATCTGTATGTGAATTTGGGTCATCCATCTGTGCAATATGTGTAATTGTGTGCACTAATTGTTCTTATGTATGTCTGTTTTGTCATAGTATCTTTTGGTCTGGTTTTTCTATTGCTTTTATTTATAGACTGTTGTAACAATCAAATTTCTGCGGTGTGGGACCAATAAAGTCTTATACACATTGAAATACCGCTCAAATTCTTGTGTGAGGAAAAGAGTAAGATCATTATATAATATGTTTATAGTTCTAGTTTTTATCCATACTTCCATCCATTCATCCTCTCTCTCCAGGTGAGGTCGTTCGGTAGGTAGCGTATACTCAGCAAACAGGCAACGTTAAACTAAAGTGAGCCTAAGGTTCTCCTATGGTTCGTTTAACAAAATAGATTCTCATAACGTTTTGAGAACGTTCACTTATTATGCATCAGAACATTAACATTATTGTATTAGAATTCACTTACAGCCAGAGTCATATAAAACTATACAATTTTACTAGTGTTATTCTGAAGCCTTTTTAGGGGGTAAAATCCGTATAAACGTTATTGTACCGCTCTGCATCCCGAGTTACTGCGCATCTGGCTTCGGAAAGACATCACTCAGTAATAGGTCTAATATACGCAAGCTTTATGGCATTGTTACGTTTAATTTCGCAGAGAAGCCCTGCAGCTGCGGGTCCCCCTGGTCCTGCAGGTGTTGCTGGAGTTGATGGAATAGACGTAAGGCTCCCGATATAGATCTCAGTACATCTACTTGCATGGATGGCGATGCGACCACCTTACATTTAACCTATATACCTGTTTTGTTTTTCAGGGAGAGAGGGGTCCGGTTGGCCCAGATGGCGGTCCTGTAAGAGAGCCGCACTTTCCAAATTAACCACTCATTGCAATCACGTCACTGCTGCCATTTTCGCATGGTAAATAGTTGTATTAAAAGTTTTAATTAATCCTGAATGCAGGGACCTGATGGTGATGCTGGGAAACGGGGGTCCGCAGGGTTGCCAGGGGAACCTGGAGCTGATGTAAGTAATACTATGCTGCATGTATGTAGCTAGGTATTTATTCTGACAGTTTCTGAGGAAAGTTTCTGTAGATACTGCCACAGTTCAAAATATGCATATTTATTTGGTACATTGCTGCTTATAATATTTCCGATGTCATTAGGACATTTGATGGACTGGAGTCTTAATCTTGATGCTCCCTGCCTTGTGTGGCCTTAAGCTTTGTGGGATAGGTAACCTTGCCTGGATGAGCAGTTATGGGAGATGGATCCGTAACAGTGTGTGTACCGCAAGTACAACTGCAAGGGGCATTGTTGCTTGGACGTTGGAGAAAAGTGTGTAGTTGAGAGAGTTCGGTGATGAATACTGTGCATAATATCAATTAGAAAACGGCAGAGCTTGGCTGCTATTAAACAATCATAAAAAACATCCCAGGCAGTACGTAGACGTAGGCCTATAAATATGTTCAGCATGAACATTGATTGTTCTTGCTCTGTGGCATTTGATAACATTGCTGTGATGGTCTAAAGCTTGGCCAGGCAATTGTGATTACAATGCTAGTTAGGCCTATATTTACATGCTACGGTCACCTTTGTCAGTATCGATGTGCAAGTCTGTTGATGAGTCGATGAGCTTCCAATGAGTCCCCAGTGACAAGTGCACTACTGTACTTAATACTATCATTTTAATGACGGAACAAACCGGCACACCGTTATCGCACAATACCCGCGTGTTCGGAGGCTGCAACCGTACGACAAGAAAAATACTCTGTGATGAAACAAAGCATTTTTAGTCTATATAATCTCAGGGAAGTCTATATATCTCACTTCTTTGTCAATTGTCTCTCTCAGTGAATCTCAACATGGAGATAAAATCTTGAACTAAAACTTAAGACATATTTAGCTAACCTAGTGGAAAAAAAGCTTTATGTATCATTGGATTGCTAAAAATGGGTCTAGGCAGTCATGTGTGCGGCATTGCATATGAGGAAGATTTGGTTCCAAAATCGTTTTACTTCGATTGTGTGGAAATTATTTGGATTTGCGAAATGTGACATGGATCAGAGTTAATTCATGCAGTATTTCTGCTTTAATAATTAAGTTTATTAGTATGTTACAAGCAGTTTTTCTCGTAAGGACAGAATTGCTGGTTAAGTTCTAATTAAGTTCTAATTAATTAACTTTACTACATCGTAATTCTTTACTAGATCGTAATTCTCACTCAGTAATATGACATTGTGGTCATATCGCTCATACTTATAAATATCGTTTACTTAGGCTATATAATTTAACATACAACAGTAAAGTTGGTAAGTATTGCAAAGTTAATGATAACATGTCACGTCGGTATTTTCTCATTTACTCATATTTATTATGATTAATCAACCAACCATTTCAATTTAAGGGTTTAACTGGGCCAGCTGGAGATCCTGGTCTGCCTGGTCTTCCTGGACAAAAGGTAAGTATTTGTCCATTAATACGTGTTTTGCTCGAGAAAATAATCACAGCGTAATATGCTAAAACCTTGCGATAAAACATTACTGAAGATGGCGCATGAATGGCGTGACCATTGAAGGGTAAAATTACGTAATTTCATTCGGTATGAGGAACGCCTGTGTACCAGCGTATGGTTGATCAGGCTTTACTTCTGGCTCCACCCAGTCATGGTCAATGCAGAGCACATTCACAGAAGTGATCGCTGCGTAAACCCATCGTTCTCAGTCCGACCCTCAGCAACCCCAAACCGTCCATGTTTTTGCCCCCTCCCTGCGAGTTCCCGGGGAGCAGGTTGAGAAACACTGGTATAAAGAGTGTTATGTATGTGAAGTATACAGCATCAATACAATACAAGCTTTATAAAACTGCTGATTGGTGTAATGCCTGATCTTATTTTTTTATGCTTTTAGGGTGAAGTGGGAAAAGTTGGGCTCCGCGGAGCCGCAGTGAGTATATTGTAAATATGAAATATTCCTGAGACGTCAGCCATGCTTACTCATCTTCCATTACTCTGAAAGGCCAGTCATTCGGGTTTGATTCTTATGATGTAAGCCCTTTGCTTATGAACCAGAGAATAAGTTTATTTCTTTTCAGCTTCCGCAGTGCTTACGCTGATGAGGACCCCTTGGCTTCTCTGAAAAGAACACTAGTTGTCCATAGCAGAAAATATACTTTTAGTATACTGCACCATTTATGCGCCATTATAGATGAAAGAATGTCATGCAGCCAGATCGGAAAGTTGTGCCATAATTCTTGAGTCCTTAACAGGACTTGCACATTTTTGGAGACACATTTTTTTGTTATGTTTATGTACTTCTATGCAATATAGCAATATGATATTTTTTAGGTGCATGTTTCACAAGTAAGGAAAGTGTTTGTATTCCTAAAGAGTGGATACATATTACACCACAGGAAATATGTATATAATAATACTTTTTTTTTACATAAACTGAAGACAAACCTAGCTATGAGTGTATTTTCCCAGGTGAAACTGATGTGCAACCTGCATTTTAATAGTTAGAGAAGGTCTCTTTACATGAATTACCTGCATTTTAATAGAGAAGGTCTCTTTACATGAATTACCTGGGTGGGTCGGTTTTCACTATGGGTGAAAAATGAAGAACGGAGAAATGGTCTGGACTTCATTAAGCCCCAATTCGCCCCTCATGAATAAAGCATTTGAACTCTTTCACTCCTCCTGGTGAGAATGTTTCACTCTTCCACCAGGAAAGGCTGTGTTATTCCAGCTCTAGGACAGAACCAGCATTGTCCCTCTATACGTTGAGGCTCAGGCACCAGGCAGAGAGGAGAACTGTGGTCCCTATATTAGGAACACTCACTCCATCTGGGCTGCCTTGAAAAACACGGAGCACAAGCTGGTTTTGTTGAAGTTCGATTCCCCATTCAGTCCCAGGATCCTAACGGCGCCCAGCACTTTCAGTACCTTGGACTGGATGCCAGCCACTCTGACCGCTTTACCAGCCCAGAAAAGCCGGAGTGATGGACTCGCTTAACTCATTAAGCTTCATTTTTGCGTCTTGGCCCTCTTTCTACCTCTCGTGTTTTTGGTGTGAAGCATCTATCACCACCTTGAGCACAGATGGCTTCTGACGTGCTGAATAGTTTTGCCCGTGCTTTCCAAGAACACCACTAAACACTATTTATGCTACGACTTGTACGTAAAACCTTCACAGCTGAACACTGAATCCAGAGGTTCGTTAACTTGGTCAAAAGCCCCTGGGCTGTTTTCTATGGTGTTGCAGTTGTGAACCTGGGTGGGGGAGGTTATGAGATTTGAGACTGGTTTGGGGAGGTGGAATAAATTGTATTTTGGTCCGGACGCAAAAATACAGTATTGTTTCAAAACAGAACACAGCCCTTTATTTTTCATTGTAGGTTTATCTTGTAAAACACGGGATAGTTGGCAACTCTAGGTTTTATAATGTATTGAAAAAGGCTAGTTGGGGCTGCTTTTTAGCAGAGACCCCTGAGATTCAGCTCAGGTAAGTGAGACTGACCCTAAAACAGTCTTACTAACCCGTCATCCCAAGAACAAACTTGGGCAGCAATGAATGATGGGATTGGTCTAGTTTAGAGAGGATGTAACTGATGTGTTCTTGATATTTGGGGTGGGCCAACAATGACACTGGGGATTTCTACTCTTCTCTCTACTGCTGCTCTCAGTATTGGAACTGGTCTTCAGCGATAGAAGATGATGTAAAACGGTGTAAAGAATGCTAGCTTTGATCTATTCAGACAGTTTTATACAGTTCAGAATGGCAAGATTAAAGTATAAATAATTTAAATATGATTTTATCTGCATTTGATTTACAATACATTTTTCTTTATTTTTAGGGTTCTGGACGTGATGGGCCCCCTGTAAGTATCTCACAGGCGACCCTGTTGTATAATATTTTGTATTTGGTGCCAGTGGGTAACACATTTGTAAGCTGTACGTGTTTCTCCTTTCTAAGGGATCGCCTGGACTAGCTGGCCTGCCGGGTGAAGTGGGTAAAGTCGGGCTGCCCGTGAGTAACTGTTCCGTCAGTTTTAATTAGTTAGCTAAATGAGCGATATGTAAATAAATCGGTATGTATGTCATCTTTAGCTAAATAGTATGCAAATGAATAAGCATGTGTAGTTCACTTGGCTACGTGAACATTATGTGATGAGGTGTGTGTCACGCAGGGCGCCATGGGAATGAGAGGGCAGCCGGGGCCCTCAGGGCCCCCAGGGCCCCCAGGGCCAAGGGTGAGTAACACACTTTAACGTGTTTTACTTCTGATACAGAGCATTGAAAGTGACACTGATAACTTTATTCTTTTACTCTGTACTTTTCAGTATGGTATTAAGGTCAGCCATTTCTGTACCAGAATATTCCATCTTTATTTTATTTCACATTATTTGTCACTGGAAAGGTGTACAGGCTGCTTTCTGGCCCTTTTGAATGGACCTGTCAAATGTACCCGGGTGGTATATGTCAAACGTACCCGGGTGGTATATGTCAAATGTACCCGGGTGGTATATGTCAAATGTACCCGGGTGGTATATGTCAAACGTACCCGGGTGGTACATGTCAAATGTACCCGGGTGGCACATGTCAAATGTACCCGGGTGGTATATGGCACCTTGGGTGGCTTGTAGGAGGTGGACTTAGGTGCTGCTTTCCTTTCTGCCGTAAAAAATGATCGGCATCACTTTCAACTTTTTGTTAGCAATGATGATTTTATCTGACTGGACAGTGTTTCCCACAATAGTCATTCCATTCAAAGATGACAAGTTTCTTCTGTCTTCCAGGATGTATTTGAAGAGTTATACATATCTTCTTGGAGGAAGATAAACATTTTTTTTGTACTTTTTGAACAAACAAGTATTTTATCCCTACTCAACTAAACTAATCTTAATACAATGTCTTAGTCATCGTCTAGAAAAAAATAAAACCTGATATCAAAAAATGCAAACGTGGTCATTTCTGCATCAAGGAAAGGGGAAATACTTGAGAGAATGTAATGGAGGTCATGTTAGAGAAAAGGCTGTGATTGGCTGGGGGCGGCATTAGGGTCTGGTCATATTAAATGGGGGTCTTGCCTAGGAATATCCATACACCCTCCCTTCATCATAGACAGAATTATGCTAAATGTATTGTGAGGCAAATAATGTCTTATTGATCTGTTTTCTCTTTGTTTAGGGTGCCATAGGAGTGCATGCTGGGAGGGCAGCAAGGGTAGGATTCTGGTTTATATGGAGGTCTTCAGCTCCACATGCATTCGACGCACTAATCTGTGAGAATAATGCAGACCTTTCTGATTCTGCAGTGCCCCAACTCCTGCCCCCTGGGCCTGTCCGGGCATCCAGGCCTTCCAGGTATGAAGGTATGTTCTTGCGCTATTTCACACGCGATCTGCTCAATAATACATTGCAGTTGGTCTTACCGTAACTCCCGAAAAGCCTTTGAAAGTCATGCATCAGTGCATGTTTTAAAACCAATATTGATATATCTGGTTGAGTTTGAAAGATAAACTCTCTGAGGCGTGCTTTTGGGACAGGGCCACAAGGGCGCCAAGGGGGAATCCGGCGAGCCGGGGAAACAAGGGCACAAGGTAAATCAAATGCTTTTTAATCCACGGATTTGTTTCACAGACATTTACAATGATCTTAACGAGAGTGAGTGCATTTCGTAGTAAAATGTTCAAATGAAATGCAATGATATTAATGTCAATCTGGGATTTTGGCTATAAAGTGGCATCAGCGTCGTGCACGTACGTTATCGCTCTGGGCGCCGGTGTCACTCATCTTGATCTCTGGAAAATGCTTCAGGGTGAAGACGGAGAGGAGGGACCCCCGGGTGACGTTGGACAGCAAGGCCCAATAGTATATAACCCCGTTCACCTCCACAATCACTCAGAGATTTAGCACTGCGGTGCAGTAAGAATGTCCAGGTAGCTGTTCGCCTCAGTCTGACTGAAGACTGCAGGAGCGGATTCACTTCATTTGGATGTTCTCTCTTCTTTTAGGGGCCACCAGGAATGCGAGGAACGACGGGGATGCTGGGTGGAAAAGGGGATAAGGTACAGGAGTGTGTGGCCTGGCATAGGCTGGCACCGTGTCCTAGGTTATTGTGAGTGGTGTGTGTGGCCTGGCATAGGCTGGCACCGTGTCCTGAGTTATTGTGAGTGGTGTGTGTGTGGTCTGGCATGGGCTGGCACCGTGTCCTGAGTTATTGTGAGTGGTGTGTGTGTGGTCTGGCATAGGCTGGCACCGTGTCCTGGGTTATTGTGAGTGGTGGGTGTGGCCTGGCATAGGCTGGAACCGTGTCCTGGGTTATTGTGAGTGGTGTGTGTGGCCTGGCATATGCTGG
>JABFDZ020000045.1:16407138-16421264 GCA_019775955.2 Pollimyrus isidori | reverse complement strand
AAAAGTATGATGTATAACAATACATAATGAACAAAGAAAATTATGATAAGGTATGACTTAAAGATTTTTATAACAATGCATTACTGTACATTAGGCTATACATATGCGACTTACGACCAAACGGTCAGTCGTAACCAATCATGGTCGTAAGTCGACGACGATCTGTATACATTTTCTCAACGGACACTGCCATTGCTTCACGGTCCACACACGTCAGACACATCGCATCATAGCGAAGTCGGCAAAGAAATGTCCGAAAATGTCTGTGAAGTCTATAGCATAGTTATAATTCATATAAATTTGGTATTTTACATTCATTACAAAGCACGGTCTTGGAGGTGCAAGTCAATCTGGAGGCTCATTCTCTTCAGTTCTAAGCAAAGGATCATTACATAGCTGTATTCATAGCTTACCCGAGGCCTCTGTCCCTGGTATAAGAGACTGAATATGAACATCTTTCTGCTACATCCCATCTCTTTCCCTTCACAAGGTCTAATAAAACGGTTATAGGAGAGGATTGCTGAGAATATTATTTTCCATCAGTCCTCGTAACTATGACAAATCTGGGAGATTTTAAATGAGAGACATACAGACAATATGATTGAAAAGACAACATGAATATGATTTAATGACGAATGGCACTTTACAGCAATGTGTTTTTTCTCTACAGTTGATCTTAGTAATGTGATGTGAATTCTATCCCTAGTCTGTGTTCGGTCTTGGTCTTGATACCCTCTGGTCTCGGCAGTGTCTTGGTCTCGGTTTAGGCGGTCTTGACTACAAAGCTAATATTATTTGTAATGTTTGCTTGCTCTCTACCAATGGTCCAATGCACTGATAATTAAATTGTATTTTATAACAGGGAGAGCGTGGAGAACAAGGGGAGGTGGGAGCTGTAGGACCCAGAGGTGGCCCGGTGAGTATGACTGCAAATTTAGCACAGTTTTGGGCAGCACATTCATCTGTTTTAAACTCTACTACTCTAGCGAGACAGTATCAAACTAGGGAGATGTATCTTTGTGCCATTTTTCTTCTTGTGAACAATCCGCAGACGGCAGTGTGAAGGGGAAGCTGGCTAGCGTGAATCTCAAGGTGGAATAGATAATTACAGCTGCAACATGAAACATGTCTATTCTGAAAACTGCTGCTAAAATGCAAAAAACAAGCATGTTACTATAATTTAAATGATCATATAAAGTTATATCCTTAAATTTAACTTCTGGGAATTTTGTCTTCATGGGGTCCCCAGTTTTTGGGGGCTCCAGGCGGCTGCCTACCCTGGGGGTAAGCACACGTTTGCTGTCCTCCCCATCATATACTTCTGAGTGATAGCCCATTTATATACTACTGAGTGATTGCCCGTTTATATACTTCTAAGTGATAGCCCGCTTAGCTCACAAGCTAGAATCAGGACCCTCGCGCTTAATGTGTAAGTTGATTGACTTACACATTAAGTGTATCATTGAGTTTATGTGCAGATGAGAGATAGAAACACGATCACGCAAACGCCACGATTTTTTGTTTTTGTACGAGTGCCCTGTGCCACCTCCGGCCAGATGGTGCCCTGGGCAGCTGCCCGTGTCACCCACACCTAAATCTGCCCGTGAGTTGCCACCTGCGTGGGAATTGATGTCAGGGTTATAGCAAAGACAGAAGATACATGTATTAATACAATAACTGACATGCATATATACAGCACCTGTCATACATACACAGAGAGAGGTCTATTTGTACTATTCTCTAAATTTAAAAATTATAGACATCAAAACTGTAAAATAACACATATGGATTATGCACTGACAATAAAAGTATTTAAAAAAACAATAATTTGTTGGGGGGATTCAGTCACCTGTGGGTTGGGATTCAGGAGTTTCAAAATCCCTGAGTTATCCCACCATTGGATCTTTGAGCAAGACCCTTAACCCCCCCACTGTCTCCTCTACGCCAGTTCCATGAGGTGGTCTCCGGGATGCTTTTCCAGCTGTCCTGAAGGAGATTCCCTGTGTATGTTGAGCACTCATTGGTCGCTTTCCCTGAGCTCCCTTGTCAAACTCATCCAAAAGCATTTCTGTTGTGTTGAGCCCAGGTGACCAGCTCATGTGATGTGCCACTTTGTAGATGGCTGTCCAAACGTTTGACTGATACTATATACTAATACATTAACTGAGATGCATATACTTATTAACACAGGAACTGACATGCATAGATATTTTGGTAATATAAAAACTTTTCAATGTTCTCTGGTTCGTCTTCCTGTTGCTGATATGGACTTGCCATTCCACTATGAGCTGCTGGGGTAGACTTTGTACATTTAAAATCCTTAAACCACTGTATGAGCCTGGCCTTATTAATGGTACACAATACAGAAACATTACACATATGAGAATTGTACAAGAAATCTATGGATTTATGGCCTATTTCCCCAAGCATAATGTTTTCTCTGGCAGTTTTAGCTTGCTGCTGATATAAAATCCTCATATTATCTCTCATTAAACATGTCCACAGAGCTGAGCAGGTGATTTTATATAAACTCCGCGCCCTGTTTGCCTTTCGGAGGACTTTTTGCAGCCGCCATGTTCGCACAGTCGAGAAAAGCACAGGCTGCTTTCATAATCTCTCTACGGAGTGAGGTTGCTGAATGCGACACTAGGTTTTGCTGATCATGGCTGCCCTTGGGTGGGGCTCGGCACATACAGCTATGGACAAAAGGCATCGGAACACCTGACCATTACACCTGCGGGAACCGTTATGACCCCCCCACCCCTCCCCCCATCAAAATAGTGTCACATGGAGCGCCGCAGAGCACATGGTCAGCGGACCACTCTGTGGAGTGGTGAAGCACGCTGCCCTGTCTGGCAGGCTGGTGGATGGGTGGATGTGAAGGCCCGGCTTGCGGACTTTTATATGACATTAACACAAATTGTAAGCAGACAAAGGAAGCACCGTTGTGCAGGAAGGATGGACAAGAACCAAAATGAACGGCAGTTGGTCTCCTGCTGCCAAGCACAATAATATGAGCGCAAATTAATCATGTACAGTAAATACATGTTATATTAAGGAATTATTTTTTATTTATATAGCAGTCTAATAATATAGACAAAACCTATACAATAATAAATAATTTTATAGATTACATTTGGAAATTCCAACTATACTCAATTTCACAGCAGAAGTTGGAGTCTAAGTTAAGCTTCTTATATTGCAGATATAGTGTATTAATGTGAGTTGCTTCAATTAAATTGTTGAAGGTATTTTATATAGTGATCACTGTTTTTAAACATTTGGGGTTGAGACTCAGCGGGTGGGGCCAGCCTGGGCGGTTTGGGGGGGAATTCTTTGCGGGCCCCTTGGCTGCTGTGAAACGGAAACGAAATTACTCGACGTTTAAAAGGGAGGCGAAAACAGGACTATTTTGTGTTTGAAATTCTACAGCAACGCTTTACAATGTTAGCCGGCAAGTTCTGTCACACACGCAGTACAACACTATCGCACTGCATGGAAAAACACGCGGGTACGCTGCTCACGCGGGTACGCTGCTCAGGCGGGTACGCTGCTCACGCGGGTACGCTGCTCACGCCGGTACGCTGCTCACACGTCTGGCTGGTCGTTGGAGGGCGGTATGCCGGCGCCGTGGTGCTACAACTGATCGTTTCCTATTACTAACTGGATGGTAGAAAGATACCAGGCGGGGCTGAAAAGCCAGATTGATTAAAGAGTTCAATATGCCCTTTGTTATTTATGACATTTCAAGAAGAGACTAATAAATATATTGGGATAACAAGACTTGAACTGTGGTATCATTTATATAGTTACCTCAGAACGAAGACAAAATAGGCTGGAATTGGGGCATTAAACTTAGTCCCTCTCTGGGGTGACAGAAGCTGCATTTGCTGTTAAGAATGTGGTGTTGATCCATTATCGGTTTGCGCTTGTTTCAGTAACATCGCTGGAAATTCACCTCCCAAGAATGTCGTCATACGAATAAAACTGGATTCTAAATGAGTTTCAGATACTAAGAGGTTTGGTAACTTTTCCAGGGTTCGAGAGGAGAGCCGGGCCCAGCCGGACCGCAGGGAGCTCCGGGTGCGAGGGTAAGGGCTAGCTGGCGTCTGTCCCGGTCCTCAAGTAGCCATCTCATCACCTGGCTTTATTAGAGTGGACTTCACAGACTTCCGTGGTGTCAAAAAGATCAGTTCAATTCTGCAGTGACTTTAGAAGAATGAAGATAGTGAGTCACATACGGCAAGGGTGGCGAACCTGATCCGTGGAGAGCCGGTGCGGGTTTTCGGGATGGCCTCTCAATCCTGTCATAACAGCGGGTCCTCAGGACTGGAGCTGAGATCCACTGCTTTATTATTGTCTGATTGAGAGGTTATCCAAAGAACCTGCACTCACTCTGTTATCTCCATGCAGGTTTGCCACCCCTAGCGTATAGCTAACAAGGACGCAATTCTAAACATTGTGCCAAGGAAGTGTTTCTGTTTCCACTGCAGAATGACCTAGAATATCTTTGTCTATTACATGTAAGACAGTAATGCCTGGAATACAGATTCTCGATGAAACTAACTTAATAAGGGCTCATACCATTTTTTACAAACACGTCTGGTGACGGTATAAATAAAAAGCCACTTAGAGACTTAGCTTAAATATTGGAATTTACTGGAGTGGACTGGGCATGAAGGAACTCTTGTTCTGAGACGTATGTATGTGGTAAGGGGATATTCATGCCCGGGAATGTGCCCTGAAAGGGGTCCCTGTTTCTGAGGAACGTCTGGAGTAGCTCAACGGGAAATTATTTTATGCCGCCTTTACACACTAGTGGGTTCAGCTTCAACAAGAGGGCGGAGTGAACTCAGAACCTCAATCGGTGAAGCACTTTGACACTCTGCACCCTGATCGGACCGTTCCTCTTTTCTCCAGGGATCCAAGGGAGACCTCGGCCTGCCAGGACTGCCGGGTCCCGCAGGCCTGATGGGGCTGAAAGGAGACAGGGTAGGAATCCAGCCCTTGGCTGTCACAGCCTGTCACGTGCCTGGATTTTACACTGCGGGGAGATCCTTGGCTGTCACAGCCTGTCACGTGCCTGGTTTTTACACTGCGGGGAGATCACAAATATGGTCTGTCTAACAATAGGTGTAAAGGGGGAGCTAATATCAAAATTAGTATCAAAAGTAAAGTAATGTTATTCCCTAAATACCGTATTAGTCTCAAAATCATGTTGAGTAATATCATTGTTCTGATAAAGTTTGGAATAACATGTGTTATAAATGTATTACACATAAAATGATGCATTACAGTAATTGTTAGTACAACTGCAACCTTCAAACCACCGTGAACAAAATACGCCTGTACAACTGTGGCAAAATTCTCCAAAAGTCCTCCAAAGCTCGATCCATGTTCTTGTGAGAAGCAGTTTTTATGTAGTGTTTTGTTGGCAGTTTATCACATGTATGTATGTATCACATGACATGACGAGTTCATGCTGTTTTATTTGAATCCACTATCTGTTTTATTTGAATCCACTATCTTTAGTTTATATTAAGCAGCTTCCAAAACTAGATTAGTCCTCGCATGTTACTCTGGAGAACTTTTTTGTAACAGGGTGAAAGCCACGATGATCGACGTTCCAAAAACAGATTTTAAAAATTCTATACTTATATCAAGACGTTTTCCCAGGACTTAGACTTGAGCTAAATATAGGGGGTCTGCACAAATACGCAGTGATGACATATGAAGTACCTTTTAGTGCTGTAGCCCCCCATTGAGCGGATTGTTTCTCATTCTGCAGGACACAGGAAGTGTGTAAGCCCCATTTCCAAGAGCCTGTGCACCCAGCGAAATGCATTTTCCTGTTGTTCATCCATCCGCTAATGCGGCAACTTCTTAATCCACGTGAAATTTGCTAGTTATTAAAATGTAGAGTTTTTTGCACCAGATCTTGGAAAAATATGGAGGAAAAAGCTTTGCAGATGATTATCAATTTTACGGCAGACAATTCTCCTAGACGCATATTAAAATGGCGTTATAGCGCATTGCAGGTGGAGCACTTTCAAAACTTTGCTGGTTGGTATGTGGAAATAATTGGCAGACCAGCTTAGCATCACTTAGGCTTCTCCAAAATTGACATCCACACATATTTTATATCTGTGGCTCTGAAAAAGACCTTTGATCTTAAATAAGACACATTTTTGATTCAATTCATGATCAGCATATACGCAAATACAGTGAAAGTTAATGGGTCTTACTGCGGAGAGTCTTTGTTAGTGCATGATAGTTGTATCAATACTTCATATATATGGACTATCACTAACCTCCAGAAAATATCTCCTTTTAGTTTAGGTTAAAATTCTGTAATTCAGTTGCTTATTTGACTGATTGTATTTATGTGTAGTTGGTTATATGGATCATTTGTCTTTCATAGGGTGCTGTTGGTCAAACGGGCCCCCAAGGTGAACAAGTAAGTCATCCTTCAATCCTAAACTAGAAAACCATAGATTATCTTCCCATGTATATGGGAAGATAACAGTAAAGCTGTTTTGATGTAAAGCTGCGTGTTGCGGTGAAAAGAGTCGCATCGGATTGGAGAGGCCAGTGAAGAAATGACAGAATAACGTGCATCACTCTCGAACCTTGAATGAAGAAGGTGACATTCTGTCCTGTGATTAGGGAGCAACGGGTGCAGAGGGGACACCAGGGGACAAAGGTGACCAGGTAAGACATTCACATCGCAGCTGCTTTGCTTCTTATTCACTGAAATGCATGCAGAGACGGGTGAAAATGCTCATGTTTCATCAGAAGTGAGACGATATTATCTTTACCTATATTTTCTCTTTAATAGGGTGACCAAGGGGAGCCTGGCCCGAAAGGATCAGTAAGATTTTCGTCTGTATTTTATTTATATTATATAACCCAGTGGCGTTTATTATCATCTCAGCAAAAAAAGTAAATTCATACTTAAATTTAGTGGAAATTTAATATCTTCCGGTAACATACGTGCAAAGTGAATGTGATTGTTTATTCGGCTCAGTTAAGCCCAATTAATGAAATCTGCTAAGGAATCGGCATATATGTTGGCGCACAGAGGCCAGTGATCTCCTACAGATGTTGAACGTTAGTGCTCCCTGGAGCTTAGTTCTTTCTATGCGGCGGTGCTTTGGTGGTAGGAGGTCCCCAGCTCTGCTCTGTGTGAGGGTCCCTGCTTTAAGGCAGGTTAGACGCTCCTGCTATAGTACATATACGACAAGCCACTCGGATGTCTAGAAATTCGTATGAAATATTGAAAGCGCTTCAATGTCTTGCCTTTGATTTTCCACGGCGGCTCTTTGCCTGTCAGCAGAGTGCGGTATACTGTAAGCTCTGCGGTGTGTGGCGTTCATCTAGGTGGGGATGCTGGGAGAGATGGGGAGCAGAGGGCCGGAGGGAGGCCGTGGGCAGCCCGGATCTGAGGGTCCGCCGGGGGCCCCCGGACCCCGCGGCATGCAGGGAGACAGGGGCGTGCCAGGATACCCAGGATCACAGGGCCCGTCGGTACTGACTGCACCTTGCTAATAACATGGCTGACATTGATTATTTGTAAATGACATGAATCTGCTGTTTCTGGTTATATAGGACACCCAGACTGACTGTCTTTTGTGAGACAGTAACACAATTTGGAACACATTATTAAAAGTATCACAACATTCTTTATATACACACATTTTGACTGTTGATCAAAGCCAAATAAGTCAAATTTGTTATTAACTTAAAATGTGTTTTTTTTTTCTCTCTCTAGGGTAAAGGGCCAAGTGATCAGCACATCAAGCAAGTTTGCATAAGAGTGATGCAGGGTAAGCATTTTTTTTTTACCCACTGCTGATGCCTAACAGCCTATGAAATACTGGTCGTGAACCACACTTGTTTGTATGTGAAAGTGTGCCATTAATTCTTGAATTCCCGTCTTCCAAAACACCCGTTTCATTCAGAATACTTGGATTCGGCGTGTCTACCATTGGTGATTTCCCAGTGGCATGCAGGAACTGAGCCGTGCCTGACCCACAGTGTTGGCCATTTCAGGTCCAGAAGCTACAAATCCAGACCATGATTTTGTTTCTACCCAGCAGCTGAATATTCTGTGACCATGACTCCTTATGCTGAACTGGTTGGTAAAAACAAAATCCTGGTCTGGATTTGTAGCTTGTGAACCTGAAATGCCCAACACTGCTGACCCATTCCGTGAAGATAGACAAGTTACAGTGCAATTCCAGCTCACTTTGGGTTTCTATTACAGAACGGTCAGCCTGGTAAAGACGTTACTAGGTTTGAAGAGTGACAGTGACGTTAAACCAAAGATACGCTTATTCACTGTTCACAAAGTATACTTCATGATTTACCGTGTGCCAGTTTCCGTTAGCAAGAGAATTAGCATCCAATGCTAGCGGAATTAGCATTCACTTGCATAAATTTGCATTACACATCCATTCCATTCAGCTGTTCTATAGTACTTTTTTAAGTAGGAAGTTGGAAATGTTCAAGTTCTGAGTTATTGTGAATACATCAACGCTTTGTACGGGTCGAGTATGGTTAGTATAATTTACAATGGAATAATGTCTCTTCGCGGTACAGCTCAGGTAAGGCTGGTACTTGTCAGCAGGGGAAAAGCACCATAGGGGTGGGTCTGATTGGTGGGCTGATATCCCCTCAGACAGATACCCTATAAGGTGCCCCGGGAACTCTGCTATAACTACAATACCTGCAAATTCTCATAAACATTCAATAGGTTGAGCTGTATTCAATCACCTCACCTGGATCCCTTTGGACACCTCATCTTAATTGATGCTTTCCTGGATTTGATATTAGTGTTTTGCCTTTAGGAATATCTAGTACAAAGGAATATCTGACCTATTCATACTGAGAAGAAATGGGAACATTGCTTAACTTTGTTTCAACACAAGGTTGAAAAATAACATATTCTGAAATTAAAGTATAAAAAGTCTATATATGCCGCACCTGCCCGTGACCTGTAGCTGTCTTATGCCCATGACCTGCAGCTGTCTTATGCCCGTGACCTGTAGCTGTCTTATGCCAGTGACCTGTAGCTGTCTTATGCCCATGATCATGACCTATAGCTGTCTGATGCCCGTGACCTGTAGCTGTCTTATGCCCGTGACCTGAAGCTGTCTTATGCCCGTGACCTGTAGCTGTCTTATGCCCGTGACCTGTAGCTGTCTTATGCCAGTGACCTGTAGCTGTCTTATGCCCATGATCATGACCTGTAGCTGTCTTATGCCAGTGACCTGTAGCTGTCTGATGCCCGTGACCTGTAGCTGTCTTATGCCCGTGACCTGTAACTGTCTTATGCCTATGATCATGACCTGTAGCTGTCTTATGCCCGTGACCTGCAGCTGTCTTATGCCCGTGATCTGTAGCTGTCTTATGCCCGTGACCTGTAACTGTCTTATGCCCATGATCATGACCTGCAGCTGTCTCATGCCCGTGACCTGTAGCTGTCTGATGCCCGTGATCTGTAGCTGTCTTATGCCCGTGACCTGTAGCTGTCTTATGCCCGTGACCTGTAGCTGTCTTATGCCTCCGACCTGTATGTCACAGAGCAGCTGGCCCAGCTGGCCGCCAGTCTTAGGAGACCTGAGACGGGTGTGGCTGGATTGCCTGGCAGGCCTGGGCCCCCAGGTCCCCCAGGATCCTCTGGCAGCAGTGGCTTACCTGGCCATGCTGGTCCAAGAGGATTACCAGGCCTCAAAGGTCCTCCAGGTCTTTTGGGCGTCAAAGGGCTCAAAGGTAAGTAATGTCAGAATGGCAAGGCTGCAACTCTGCAGAAATATCTGGAGTCGTTTTAAAATTTTTGGTCCTATCCTTCAAATTTAGCAACGCTTTTGTCAAAGGAGAAGGAATATGCCGTTCTGGTAGAGTAATGATCGTAAAAGGAGAATGAAAAACTTGTGTCCTGTCCAGGCAAACTGTGTCTAAGCCCTGTGAATCTTATAAGCCCTGTGAATCTGAACTTATCACATCAAGGAAGACACAGGTATAGCAGTGCCTAAAATGTCCATTTGCAGGTGAAATGGGTGATCGAGGAGACAGAGGACCCACAGCACATGGACCAAAGGGCATTCCAGGGCCTCCTGGCCTTCCAGGTGTGTCCATCAACAAAAGACATAAATGAGGGTAGTGGGGGCCTATCTGGGTGCACCAGCAGGTCAGCAGGTTGGGATGCCGTACCAGTGATAAGAAAGTCACAGGTTCAAATCCTGTGGTCTGCAGAGTGTTTTCAACATGGGGCAAGGCCCTTAACTCTAACTGCCTGTGATGATCCTGCTGTGTCAAAAAAAAAATGCACGTTGCTTACAATGAAAATTGCCTGTAAAATGTAGTGGGGAGAACAAGCAGAGTTTCTTACGACCAACTTCAAAAGCTACATGAAGTAAGAATCTCGCCTGTTAAACTCCGTCCCTGGTTTAGTGAAGCTCAGAATGCGCCCCTGGATTAATGACGAAGCACCAACGCGCCTTTATTATTACTGGCGTGTCGTTCAGAGTGGCAGTATGCAGCACCTGAGGTAACTGACCGTGGAGTTAATTGAGAAAATACCTGTAGTGTTTGCTGAGAAGAATCAGAACTCCACACACATTTTAGGTGATTATGCGAATTTGATTGTCTTTCATTTGATCACGCCAAAATAAATAGGCATTGAACCGTGACATCGTGCAGATACCAAGATAGATGTTCTGATCGCAGGTGAGCCCGGGAGACCTGCCTACGGCAGAGATGGCCGCGATGGCGAGCGCGGTCCTGCGGGTGTCGCCGGTGTACCGGGAGTTCCAGGCCTTCCCGGTCCCGCCGGGCCCAACGGTTACTGTGAGCCCGCAGCTTGCAGCTTGCAGGCTGGATTGGCGCCACAGTCTGCGAAGGACTTTGACTTCAAAGGACCCGGCAGGTCATGAAGGAACCCGCGAGTTCGGGGCGAGATGGAGACAGAGGGGGCGGCCTCTGGCAACACCTGGAGGAAGAACGGCAGCCTTCCCTTCACTGACGGGCTCGATAAACAAACATAAAACATCTTATTCCATTTGTGTCTATGTGATGGTGCTACCCGGTGAAAGACACGCCCCCATGCCTACAGTAATGCCTGCTTTTACCTGAGGTGAATAAAGACGCCATGAAACAGATTCAAGATAACTTCATTTCGCCGAACTTGTCGGAAAAGATAAATAAGCCGAGGTTGACACGTGAAAATAGCTTCAACGCATTTAACAGGCAGCGGAGCCTTACTAACGCGAGAGCTGAACACAAACCGATATTTCTTTAGTGCCCTTTAGGGTTTTCGTCCTGCTCACTTCTAGGCCTGGTGTTGAGCCATTGAAGACGACGTACATCGGGCTTGGTGCGTTCCTTACAGCCGGAGGGTAAAATAAAACGTCACCTGTAGGAAATATACGATGGATCAAGTAATGTTCATATTTATTTCGTGAGTGGCCACTGTGGCAGCGTCCTTTGTACAAATGCAGAAACAATAAATTTTAATTTTAAGAGGATGCATGTTTTTTTGTGTAATTTTCACGTGATAACATCCCCCTGTCTTTCATTACGGTTTTGTTAGTCCTGCAGAACTGTAAATAAAATATAGATTTATAACTGGACAATAAATCTGTAGAAAAACAATATAAAATAAAGGGTAATGATTGAATGTTCTTGCGGGCCCCACCTACAGCAGTGATGAACTCGAATCAATAAGCACTTAAGGGACAATGAGAGAAGACAAAGCGGCCATCATCAAAGCGTGATCACCCGATTAAAAAGCGACATTGATTAAAATTTGTCGATATGGAGAAGTGTGGCGTGTAGAGGATGAAGGTCCAAATGAAGAACCAGGCCGTCAGTTGTGTGGAAGTGCTTCACATTAAACGTGGATGAGAAAGCAGCAGGGCGGAGCTTCAATCTCACCGCAGCGTGACTGCAAAGCCAATGCATCTCAAAGTCAAGTCAAAGGAAATTTCAACGTCATCTTTCCAAATACAAGTATACAGGGGAAAAAAAAACGCTCAGACTGCACAGAATATACATATAATTGGATTTTTCCACGTAGTGTAAGTAGACACCGTAGTCGGGAGATACTGAGGAAAAAAAAGACAAATTCTAACTAAGTGGACAGAGAAGAGTGCAGGAGAAAGAAGAGTGCAGGAGAAAGAAGAGTGCAGGACAAAGAAGAGTGCAAATGAGCTGAGAAGTATTTTAAGTGGCAGTCAGTGCCAACAGCTTTCAGGTGCGGAGCATAGTGCAAAATAAGATTTGTGCAAATACAGTATACCGGTAAATATAGTATGATATTTGTGTGAAAATACAGTATACCGGTAAATATAGTATGATATTTGTGTGAAAATACAGTATACCGGTAAATATAATATGATATTTGTGTGAAAATACAGTATACCGGTAAATATAGTATGATATTTGTGCGAAAATACAGTATAAATAGTTTGTTATCTGTATAATATCAGAGGGTGCAGCAGCAGAGTCAGTTTAAAATGTAAAACAATAGGAAAACAGTGTAGGTCAGGCGGGTTAAGAGAGCGATGGGGTAGATTGGGGGACCCTGGGGGCAGCTTGGTGTTGAGAAGCCTGACAGCCTGGGGATGGCAGCCTGTGATGCTGCAGATTCTCCTCCTGGATGGCAGCAGGGTAAGCGGTTCATGCGAGGGGTGTGAGTGGCCCTGCACCATGCTGCCGGCTTTTCGAACTGCCCTCGTGTCTTGCTTCCGTAGCAGACGGCGATGCGGCTCCCGATGGTGCCCCCCGTGGAACGTGGGGAGGACGGGAGAGGAGAGTCTCGCTCATTTCAGCCGCCGCAGGAAGCGTCGTCTCCGCTGGGCCTTCATGGTTAGCGAGGTGGCACCCCAGGGGACTTGGCGCTCTCCATAATCTACGGCAGCCGAGTAGAAGGCCTTAAGGACGGCGGGAAAGACCTCCTCCGCTGCCTCAGAAGGTAGAGCTGCTGCCGCGCCTCGCTGCCTCGGAGGTCGTGCGTGTCTGGACCAGGTGTGGACCAGGTGTGGAGCAGCCTCCTGTAGGCGGACAGCATGGTATCTGAAGGTGCTTCTCCTCTCCACTGTAGCACCATTAGTGTGGACAGGTGTGTAAGAGCCCCGCTGCCTCCTGTAGTCCACAATCACCGGCTCACCAGGAACCACCAAGGGCAGGCTAGAGGGCTATCAAAAGAGGGCATTCGATGCGCACAGCAATGATTGGGTAACCCCACTAGCAAGGAACCGTTCAGCCCTTCCTCTGTTGTGGTGGCACGCTAGTCAGATGTGGTTTACAGATAGGACCAGGCCTATTGGAGTGTACCAGTCCGCCGTGATTGGCCCTGGGAGACTGTGCCCGTACTTCTGCCTCCACCTAGAAGAAGCTCTGCATTGAATCCTGCTGGAAGAGCATGATAGGGATGGTCAGTGGAGAGATGCATGTGCAGCAGAGCCACCTTCTGGCACGGCTCCGGGAATGTGTGCTCTGAATGCGGACTTGGATCAGAACAAAGGGTCCTGCCTGGGAGGATGTGAGGGAGCGGACTGAGTTTGGGGAAGATGATTTAATTGTACGGTTACGTAATTATATATACAGGGTGGGCTAAAAGTAGTTTTTATTTCACAAAGTAAAGGTTCCATTTTACTTTGTAAAATGTAACTTTTTCTAAGTTATTTTTAAAAGTGACTATACAGGTTAATTTCACGGTACACTCCTGGAGCCAGTCCCCGATACTGCGGTATTACCATGTTGCACAACATGTCAAGGTAATTCTCACCGCCCACGGTTAAAAAAAAAAATATCCCCATGACACCATCTTTAGACAGTCCACCCCGCAGAGTGATATCTGGCATGGTGGTGGTGCCACAACAGCCACCCCCCCACCCCCATTTTGCTTTTATGGTACAGAGCTGCCTTGATGACACCTTTGTACAGCATTGGATCAGGTAATATGGCTGCATCGACTGGCCGCCACATTCACCCAACCTGTTCCCATTTTTTTTTTTTGGGGGGGGGGGGGGGGGGGTAGCACCGGAGAATGTTTTTGTGAGGAAAAAACACACCGTGGATGAATTTGAGGAGTTCATATTTAAAGAATTTGTGGAAATTCA
>JABFDZ020000045.1:16381625-16397504 GCA_019775955.2 Pollimyrus isidori | reverse complement strand
CCTCCAGCGACTCTAAGCGTGAATCTCTTCTCATCAACGGACCCGGCGGAGTTTGCTCAGGTTCAGACTCCAACAAACGCCACCAAGAATACCAACTGAAAACTGCAGCATGTAGCAGCTCATATTTCCACTTAAAAATGTCTTCTGCAGTTTGCTCCCGTTATTCATTGTACAAGTTTACAAAGCAACGCTTGTTCCGTTGCTGCCGTGAAAAGCACTAAGTAAAAGATCCCATGGGAGGAAGCAGCTACGACTGCTTTATTTTCTTAAGTTTTAATGCTGCACTTTCTGTATGAGCAGCATACAAGTATATGAGCACATGAAATACTGAACACCGTGCGGGCGGTTTCGGTCAGGCGGCAGCAACAATCACAACACAAGGAACACTCCCAAACAGCAGCACCGAACGCACGCTGTTACAAAGTCAGCTACCGAACGTGACTAACTAATTCAGATTAAACTATTTGGCGTTCTGAGCAAACTTCTATTTGATCACCAGACGTCGATCTCATATGTTGTTTACTTATATCACACTTATAATCTACACTAGTGTGTTATTATTGTTTGGTACTGTAACCATAAGGCCAGTGAGACAGCGATATCAAATACAAAGTGAAAACTACCATCAAAACGGTTAACAAGCTGACTACGGGATCCGCATCCAGGCAGTTAATCACATTTTCGCCATTTTTGAATGTTAACAACGTTTAACAGTTCGCACTACATACCATATACATGAGATAGCTACAAGCTATATAGGTTCTTGACCAAACACCCAAAAATACTCACCGTGTGTTCCTGTGTGATAATGTGTTCAGATAGGGTTTCGACTACAAACTACAAAATCTGGCAAAAACTACAAACCTATTTACTCGTTTTATACACTTTCTCTACTGTTTCAGTTATTTTTCCAGACGTAGCAGGTACTGTCTTTCCCTTTCCGCATTCCCGTACGGCGTGACGTACAATGACGTCACAACGCGTCGCAAGGCGCAGCTGCAGTCGACAATCACCAATCAAATCACACAACAACGGAGCGTAGCGGAGTATTTAAGGAAAAGAATAAACATAAGAAAAGGAAAACAATAATAACAGAAGAGTAATACATGTTCTCCCCTTGTTAGTCCAAGTTACCCCCAAGTATTCCAGTTTTTTCTGTAGTCGTAGTATATACAGTCGGGTTAAGCGATGATGTTTTTGATCAGAATTTGTGCCATTCGATGGATTGACATCCTATCCAGGGTGTCCCTTGCCTAAATATCCTGGGCTTCCTGTGACAGGCTTCAGTGCTCACCACAAACTCTTCCTGCATCACTTCTGGGGTAGTGCAGCTGGTTCAGCCATCATGGGATCCACAGAAACGGATTTATGGACCCCTTTGCAGCAAGGATCAAGAAACTATGGATCTATTAGTTTACGTTGTATTATTTATGAACTGTCGGGAAAAGAAATTACTGGTTAGTAAATCTGTTAGTGTCTAATTTTTTGTTTTTATGATAAGGCTATACAAATTCATATTGTACACCTTCGGATTATTTCACGAAGACCATTAAGGTTCAGAGGCTGTGTTACTTAATTATTGTATATACACAGAACCTCGATCATGATATAAAAATATTTATATCGTGGCCACGTTTTAATATATCGTGGGAACGAATTATTTCGATGAAGCGCACTGGCTCTCACTATTCTACACAAGTGCTTCAACAACAATTCCTTGCAATGCAAGACTTTTAATAAGGTGTTTGTAGGTCATTCTATCCTAGGGCTGCCATTTCCAAAATTAAGAATTACATGACTTCTCTCATGATAAAATAGGGTGGGGTCAAATCGCGAATAGGGGACAAATCGTATCCCATATCGGATCTAAACAGGACACAGCATTTCAGGTTTCAATACGGGTCGATGCAGTGAGAACCTTCATTGCCAGGATGCAGTTGATGGTTGACTTCTTAGACATAAAACCAGACCATACGGGTGGCAGGTAGGCAAGCAAGACATCACAGACCCAATCCAAGATATACTGGATTATACAAAACGGAAGATTATGTTTCTTTTATCCTTTTCTTACTGATATTGGTTGTACAGGTAGCAATTTGCTCAACCTGCTAACTCAGATATTTTTTTTCATGAAACAATCCCACCAAGGAACAGACACCTTGCATTCAGATATTTCCTTCTTCCTGGTAAATCAGTCTGTCAGCCTCGATTTCCAAGCTAACGAGATCCTGACTGATACATGACCTTCTTCAAAGGTCTTGTTAAAAGAAGTATCTTTTTCTTATGTTTATATGTGGTTTATTTCATAGTGTAGTGCTATCACTCTAGTTCAGACACCGACACATCAGCTAGCTCGAAGGCAGTTCCAGCATGTGCTGCATTGTGGTAGTGCTGTAGTCAAGACCGCCTAAACCGAGACCAAGACATTGCCAAGACCGGAGGGTAACAAGACCAAGACACTGCCGAGACTTGAGGGTATCAAGACCAAGTCCAAGACCAAGGCCAAGACACACTAAGTCGAGACCAAGACCAAGACCGAAAACAGCCTAGGGATAGAATTGACATCACATTACTGTGCATTACAAGGCATTGCTGTGAAGTGTCATTCGTCGTTAAATCAAATTCATGTTATCTTTTCAATCATATTGTCCATATGTCTCTCATTTAAAGTCTCTCATTTTCCCCATCCCATCGAGACCGCTATGTCCAAGACCAAGACAAGACCAAGACTAAATAGAGTCGAGACCAAGACAAGACCAAGACCAAATAGTATCGAGACCAAGACAATACCAAGAACACAAAAAACTGGTCTTGAGACCAAGACCGGTCTCGAGAACTACAGCACTAGATTGTGGTACTTCCTACATTCACCGTTAACATAAAGATTTGATGTGAGTTGTTAATAATAGTCAACTTGTACAACATTTTCGGGGTTTTTTTGCAAATCCAGCCTCTGTGGATACTACAGAATTGAATAATATTCAGAATAAGCATAAAACTGCAAATGCTGGCTTTTTGATGTGTTCTTTTGTTCTGCTTTGACATTTTTTTTTATGTTGTTTTCCAACTCAGGTTTCATAAAAATAAAGATTAATGCCATTCAATGTGCAAGCAGTTGTTATTCCATTTTCCTAAATTTGCACAAAAGAAGTGGGAGCGATAGGTCTGAAGCTAGGAATCTCTGCCACCAACCAGAAGGTTGCTGGTTAAAATCTTGTGATTGGCTGGGGAGATTCTACTCTGTTGGGACCTTGAGAAAGGATCTTAACCTGCAATTGCTTTGTCCAGGGTATGACGTTAATCTACATTCAGCCTTATAAGGAGGTTCTCCAACTGACAGGGAAAAACTTGAGGGTTGGCGGCAGGATTGGCACTCCAGCCGCTGGAAAAAAAACCTCAACTCCATTAGGACTAGTGCAGTGCTGAGGTATCACCTGCCACATGGCTGCACTCAGGTTCTCACCCCAGAGGTCAGGGGCGCTGTAAAGGGGGGGTAAACGATGACGATTCTCGGGGCCCATGACTGAGAGGGGGCTCAGAGAAGCCCCCAATAAACAGTGAGGGGGCCCTGTCAAGATTCTTTTCGTGGGGCCCAAAATCCTTAGCAGCGCCCCTGCCAGAGGTGGTTCGTCGTGTGGTGGGTATAAGAACACACTTTAATTAGGGCATACTGTACCCCTTCCCTGTCTTTCACAAAAGGATCTTTTTCCAGCTATTTCCATTACATCTTTGAAATGCTCAGCCTGGCTTGGCTAAATTGATCTATAATAAAATTCCCCTTTGCCCCTGGATATGCTTTGTTTATTTGTTATTTATTTATGTCTTCTATCAATGAGATTTGGAACAAAACACTTTGTTTTAATTGCTTGAACTGATAATTACTTTTTCATCACAAAAATTTGCTTGTATTGAGATTTATTTTTATTCTTTAGTTTTTTTGTTTAATTTCTTTGTTGCCTAAAACTAGATGGCACTATAGCTTTTGTGAACAACCATTATGTGAATGACAGAATGGATCATTGTAGCAGCTTGGATCAAAAACTGGTTAACAGACAAGAAGCAGCAAACAGTTATTAGAGGCACAATGTCACAGTGGGCCTGCGTTCATAGTGGGGTACAGCAGGGTTCAATTTTAGGACCACTACTGTTCGTAATTTACATTAATGATATTGACACCAATGCATACAGTAAGCTGGCTAAATTTGCAGATGACGCCAAGGTGGGTGATATAGCAGATACTGATCTAGCAGCAGAGAGGCTACAGCAGGGTCTTGATTTAATTATTGACTTGTGCTGATACCTGCCAGATGAAATTTAACATAAATAAATGTAAGGAAATCCATGCAGGGAGCAGAAATATGAAGAACTGATACTTGATGGATTCCACTGAAATAAAGGTAGCTGATAATGAGAAAGATCTTGGTCTGTATGTTGATGCTTCCATGTCCCACTCTCACCAGTGTGGGGAAGCAATAAAAAAGGCCAATAGGATGTTGGGTTACATCTCTAGGTGTGTGTAGTTTAAGTCAAGGGAAGCGATGCTATGATTATACAATTCCGTGGTAAGACCTCACCTAGACTATTGTGTGCAGGTTTGGTCACCATATCTTAAAAAGGGAAAAGGGTTCAACATAGGACCACAAGAATGATTCCTGGTTTTATAGGAATATCTTATGAGGAGAGGTTATCTGAGCTGAATCTGTTCGGCCTCAACCAAAGGAGACTAAGTAGGAACATGATTCGGGTAAATAAGATTCTAACAGGTCTGGATGCTGTTCAGCCAAATGGCTACTACTACTAGAACTCACGGCCATAGGTGTAAATTAGTGGGAGAACATTTTAAACTGAATTTGAGAAAACACTTCTTTACACAGCATGTAGTTAGAGTATGGAATTGTCTTTCTGCTAGTACAGTGTAAGCTAAAACCCTGGGTTTCTTTAAGTCACAGCTAGATAAAATGTTAACAACTCTGAGCTATTAGTTAACTTCTCCCCAAACGAGGTTGATGGGCCCAATGGCCTCCACTCGTTTGTAAAAGTACATAAATAAAAATGATTAAATATGAAATTATTCTGTAGTGCTGTAACCATCCATCCATCGATTTTCCAAACCGCTTATCCTACTGGGTTGCGGGGGGTCCGGAGCCCATCCTGGAAGCAACAGGCACGAGACAGGGAACCAATGAATGAAATATCGTCCAAGGCTTTGTTGTATCCTTGAACACTTCAATTGAACCACACATTCATTATTACAGAGTAGAAAAGCTGATGGTCTGTACTGGATCCTGCATGAAAGCTCTTGACCACACCACCATGCCATCACATGCAAGGAGATCCAGCCTATTTTATCTTCCATGAATCGGGGATTCAGAGTTAAGTTAGGCTTAGGGTTAGTCCTCCAGGGTGGGTCACAATGCCTGCTTGCATTTGGATTATCCTTCTGCAGTTTCCAATTAAAAAAAACGTAACAATAACGATTCCATCCATCCATACGTCTCTTCTATGTAACAGCTTGTCTTTTTCAGGGTCATGAGGGGTCCAGAGCATATCACAGATACTACGGGCGCCAGCCCTTTGCACCATTCACACTTGTAACATGTAATTTAGTAACTGCAATTCACCTTAGGGTGCTTTTGGACTGTGGTGCGAAACCTCACAGTGACGCGAGGAGAACATGCCAACTCCACACACTTGGACCCATGGGGGAAACTTGACCACTTGTCTCAGAGATGTGAGGCAACAGTGCTAACCAGCACACCACTGTGCCACCTATTATCATTGTTGTTCATTCTATGTTCATTAGCAATTCTACGTTCTATGTTCATTAGCAAAAAATGTTGAAGTGCTTTACAATCAAAGGAAAATATCAAAAATCCTTTTAATAAATAATTCTGCTTGGAAAGATGAGATTTGAGGGAGGGCTTTAAGAAAGATTCATAGCTGGTATAATATAAGGCTGTTTCATTATGGAGGTGCATATAGAGCAAACATGCCTCTCCTCTGGCTTCATCCCCACTCCCCTCAAAACAGCCACAGTGACATGGCCCAGCGCCCACACACCCTAACTACCTCCTGAAATCTCACTCCCTCTCTCACGCTCTCTGGCCGTTGTATGTGTGATCTACTCCTCGACTCTCGCACCAGACCTCTCACTATGGTTGGCAGGTTATTCAATGCCATCACTCCCAAATTCTGGCATTACCTTCCTCAACCTGTCTGTGACTGTTCTTCATTCTCCACTTTTAAATCTGACTTAAAGATCTTCCTGTTTAATGAGCATTATTCCTCCTGAACTGCTTAGATGCTTGTATGATTTATCCCTCTGTCCTTCCTTTAAAGGGACCTTGGGTTTGTGAAAGGTGCTATTATTATTATTATTATTAATTATTATTATTATTATTATTATTATGGGGTTTTCACCATTGATAGAAAGCAGGAGTTCCTACAAGAGTAAGAGAACTGAAGGCTATCATTCCACTTTTAGTTCCTCAGAAAGCCAATGCAGTGGAACTAAAAGTGGAACGATAGCCTTCGGTCCTCTTACTCTTGTAGGAACCGTGACAGCATGACCCTGGAGAAGCAGTGATGTTCTAAAAGCACACGAGTGGAGGCCACAGAATAGTGCCGTACAATAATCAATAGATGATCAATGAAAAAAAACTACATGGCTCTGATTTTCAGCATCTGAGTTACTTGGAGTCAGAACCTTAACCGATAACTGTTGAAGCTAAAACGTGCAAAATTCCAAACAATTTTAATAAGCACTGGAAAACTGTGAAGGGGACCAAACGTCATGCCAAGATGACATTCTATTTGAAACAGAGGAGAGCGTGCCCATCAACAGTGACTCTGTATGCATTTAAACTGAAAATGCGGTGAGGGGCTTCAGCTTATGCTTCATTCAGATGCAGTTCTTTTCCAAGTCGTTTTTCAGGTCCTCATCGACAAACTGGTTTTGCGTTGATGTACAAATGTATGTCATCTCCAAACTGAGACGTCAAGGATCCCGCCCAGAGGGAGAATGTAGACAAGACAAAGACTGGGTGCCAACATTGACTCTCGGGGAGCAGCACATCTGACACATCTGACCTAAGAAATAGGAAATAGTAAAACATTTCAGAAAGAAATCCCTTATTGTTCACAAGGGGATGCTATAATTTACTGTGCAAATGGCTGCTGAAAGATCAGAGAGGGCGGACACAGAATCACTAGCCATAAGCAAAGCATTAGCAACTTTTGCTAGGGCGATAATTCTGAAAAGGTTTCAAATCTGATTGGAATTTTGCATTCAGTGATTGGTTTCTTCAGAGTGGCTGTGGCAGCAGCCATTTTAAACAGACGGGACTTCACAAATTTTGAAAGATTTATTACTCGAAATGGTAATAAACTGAATCTGAATGGATGAGCAGACCAAGAGGTGCAAATGGGGTTCAGACAATTTCACCTTCAAGAAATCGGCAGATTCCTTGAAAATGGACTTGCAACCCACAAGTTCCACACACTGCTTTAAAGCACATTTGATCAGCACACATTTCAGTATTGTGTAGCTGTCTGTTACTTATGTGAAGCAGCCACTGTATAATAACATTCATTTTATCCATTGATATTGGGAACTGTGAACTATATTTGCAACTGAGTGCTTGTTGTAGCAGAGTATGGGGCATTGGAGGGGCATGGATACCCAGGCAGACTGGAGGGAGCAGCACTTGACTGGGGCCCTTATATATGTACAACTATATACATAACATATGAGCACAGGGGTCCAAGGTGACATTTTGTCAGGGGTCCAGAATTTCTAGGTATGGCCCTTGTAAATAGCGCACAAAACATACCATATTAGAAAAAAAGGTTTGGTAGAAAACATATTGTTTACATGTAGTGTGCTGGAGTAAAACAATGGTAAATTATACATTATAATTTAAAGGAATTTTCAACTCTCTGTAATTACAAGAAAGTCAGACTAGGTACTATGTAGCAAAGCAGTTATGGTGAAATTGAAGCAATTTTTCATATTTGTTAAGGTATGATATGTGGACAACAGTAACAGTTGGTAATTTACTGTTGTTTGGTGATAAATTTGTTATTAATAACAATATAGAAGACTTAAAGAGTACACAGGACCAGAGACGTGGCTCTTTTAAGAACCTCAACTAACTAAAAATCTCTTTGGTCTGCGATTCATCCACAGATAAGTCTGCTAAAGAATATCTTAACAATATGTTACAATACAATGCATTAGTAATTCATTTCATTTTAGATTCCCAGTTTGCATACAAATATTAGTAATTTATTATACCCACCCAAATATGACATGGTTTATTTTGATTACATAAATTTTATGTCTCTTCACTATTAAATATAGCGATTGATTACTTACAATAATATCTCTGTGACTGCCTTTCTATATGCGGTGGCCACTATATATCTGTCCAATATATACAGGTTGTTTAGTCATAGCTGCATTTAAATGCCATTCGAGGCAGACTAAAGAAACGCTGAGATGTAAAGCTGGTGGAGTAGAGGAGAGGTAGGCAGACAGGCAGTAAGAGCGTTATTCGTAGCGGTATTTTTCGCATTTGCCCCCTTTTCGTGGAGCTCCCTCCCGGTGCGCCGCTCGTCACGCAGGAGCCCAGCTGCCCTCCAGTCTCGCCGTGCACTCCGGCCCCCGTGTGACACACGGCGCAGCGCTCAGCCCACGGCGGACACGCTGCACCTTTTCAAAACTGCGCCTTGCACATCTTAAGTGAACATTTAAAAATGATTAAGCTCTTTTCGCTGAAGCAGCAGAAGAAAGACGAGGAATCGGCGGGAGGAACTAGAGCTGGAGCCGGGGGCAAGAAGGCGAGCGCGGCCCAGCTCCGAATACAGAAAGGTAGCCGGCTGATCGTGTCGCTCGCAACTCGCCGGTAAATTTTGAACGCGAAAAAGGGACGTGCTACCGTTCTAGTGGTATGACACCGGTTCTGGGCTTTATGGAAGACAGAAGTGAAATAAAGTAAGAAAACACCGCTAATGGCACGCGGGCCCGTAAGCCCCGGTGTCGATTAAGGAAGGACGCCGCAGTGTGGCCCTAGGTAATCGTAGAGATGAAGTCTTTTGTAATGTCTGCCCGGCTTTACTGGTCTCTGTAGGAGACACTGAAAGTGTCTTAAGATTTACATTTTATTGTTAGTTGTGTGGCATTATGTTGTAGCCAAACTACACAGTTTTAGCATACCGCTAAATCCCAGAGCATCTTGTTGTTAGCAGACTAGCGGTTGGCCTTAATTTACCGGAGAAAGAAAAACCTTTATTTTATAAACGATAACCAACGTGACATTACCAGCTCGAATGTTTAAGTTGTTTTGTGATAGATGCAGTCAAAATAATGCTAACGGACGATATACGTGAAAAATAACCAGCTAGTCAAGATTCGTATTTGTAGCCATGAGAACAAATAGTCATCGTTTTAAGCAATACAATTAATAGGTAGCTTGTTAAAAAACGTTTCTCGGTTTACTTTTTTTTACTTTCAAACAGAAGACTTCCAGAAATGTTAATTAATTTTGGAGAGCCGTTCAATTTTAGTGGTGGTTCAACCAGTTCAATCACTTTTGGTGGGTTGGTTAGCAGTATGGTAGCTACCTCGTTATAACCAGACGAAGGTGTACGGATATTAGGCGTATATATCTGCATGCAGTATTTAAATTTAAATGTCTGCCGCTGTGTATCTCTTAATTTGGGTATTTCTATGCAGGGTCAGGGTAGGTACTGATAAGATGTAACATTGATCGTGTCTTTTTGTACCCGGTGGATGATAGGTATAGCTGGTTATGGCATCGGCTCATGGGTGATGTATCCTCAGCAATGACGCCGATTAATGTTTTAATATTTCAGTACTGTACAAACTGGAAATTCAAATAGAAACACAAAATGTTTACTGGTGAGCCACTGGGCCTCTGTATTATTTGTGATTCCAGATTTTCTTTTCATCTCCCTGTAATATGGTCCTGGTTTAATAAAAAAAAAAAAATCAGTGTCACAGCCAATTACGTGATGTAATGTATTAATTGATATACTTGAAGATGTACCTGGGTATTCTACATCTGTACATACTACATTATCGTTTTGCAAAATATATGACCATTCATTATAAATACTGAATGGGATATTTAATTATGATGAATGAGAGTAAAAGATAAATATCATTGTGATTATACCATGAACTAATGGTATTTCAAAACGGTGTCTTTTAGAATTGACATATATTGAAATAAACTGATTCACTCTTGTTACTGTGAAATATTTCTGTATTACTCCTATTGCATAAATGGGAACATCGCTATCTGTAAGAGAGGTGTATGGTGATGTGATTTGGGGGTGCACTTATGAGGAAATAAATGCCTGTGTTCAGACTAAATTGTATAAACTTTGTAAAATATTCCTTTCTCTCATATGAGTTATCAGTCAGCTTGTGATGTGTTAAAGAATGATTTTTTGTTCTTTAAATAACCAGTTAAGTGGCATATTTTTCCCTCCTTTCACAGATATAAATGAGCTCAACCTCCCAAAGACCTGTGAGATTGTTTTCCCTGATCAGGATGATCTACTGAATTTCAAGCTCATCATCTCTCCAGATGAGGTCAGATCTAGTGTGTTTCTTAGCCATAGACGTTTGTTTACATTGGCAAATTCCCTCAAATTGGATTTTAAAGTTCTGATGCATTTATTTATATTGTGCTTGGTTTGTTTAACTTATTGATCTGTGTAATTAAGAAAGGTCACCTTTTATCAAAATGCAGTATATATTCTGGAATGTAAACAGATGATTCATATTTATATAATTTCTTTGTAGGGATTTTACAAAGGTGGACGGTTTGTCTTCAGCTTTAAGGTGAGAAATTGTAATTGGGGAAAGATTTGTATTTCTTATAATTTTTCAGTTTATTTTTAGTTTTGTGAAGTATTTCACAAACTGAACACTGTGCTGGAATCTGTTATTTGGCTATTTTTATCTGAGTAATCATTAGGCCTGTCGCGATAAACGATAAATCAATTAATTGCACGATAATTAAAATGAGGTCGGTAATTTTTCCGCCCGCGATCATTTTCATTTGCATGCTTGTTTTCCTCATGTCTCTCTCTACCAAATGGGAATATTGGCTCTTTTTAGCAAACCTGGTCATTTGGCTCAGCTGAATAAGAAGAAGCGGCTCTTTTTCAACTCCTAAACGACTTTCAACTCCTCTTTTTAAAAAAACCCGCCTCTCTCTTCCTTTAACCTGATGCTGATTAGCGTGACCTGATTTGGAGTTTGTTATAAACAAGACGCTGTCCAGTGGGCGGGCTTTTTCGCAAGGCGACGTGTTCCAGCCGCTGTCGTCCTTAACGTTTAGGCAGCTCAAAAACCCGGACAATTCTTTAAACGTTAATAAAATGGCTCTTGAACAGGAGCCGGCTCCCATGGTTCACTAAAGAGTCGACTCAGAGCCGTCATGTTCGCGAGCGACACATCACTAGTGATCAGGCGTGAACCCCCGTGTCAGTGGGCCCTTTGCACGTCCGACTTCCGCGCCTCGCTCATTTCCAGTCTGTGAAAAATGGCGTTCCCATTTACAGGACTTGCCCGAACTTATGATCGACGTACGTTGCTTTTGTAAAACCACCTCAACTTTGTGGCTGGCCTTAGCTATAGCCTCTGCTAATAGACGTTACTCCCGGACAGTGATAGTGTTTGCACACGGCAACGAAGTAACTATAAACATCACCAGTCATTCTAGCGGAGAATGTTTAGCTTAGTATGTTCTATATGTGCTTAAGTGCACATTGCGTTAATCTGCGTTTGCTATTCTTAGTGTCTAACAGAAACGCGAGAACAGGAGAGGTTCCTGCTTCAGGTCCATAAAGAAGCACGACAGACGTCGTAGTGTAAAAGTGTGGCAGCACTGGTACTTTGTCAGAGTTCTAATTAAAGCTCTTCAGTATGCAGATTTGTGTTATATTGACTCGACAAAGCTTATGATAAACCGCCATTAAACGAGCCGCGGAGATGCTGCAGCAAACGCTCTTAGTCAATGTTGTGAAAATACCCTGTATAAATAAAATTGAATATTCAGGTACAGTATTATACTGTGTTTATATAGAGTATTTCAATTATACACAGTTCAGTAATTTAATTTGTACTGCAATTTGAAGTGTTTGAAATGGTTGTACTATATTTTGCAATGAAAATTAGTGACGCTGTCTGTTTTACGACCTGAGTTATTCATGTAATAAATATACACGTGTCAGACTGAGACGTGAGGAAAAAATCGGTCATGATGATCATCCGGTTATAATTATCAATTTCGCCCAGGCAGTTGTGTTCACTATAAGCGGTAAAGTAAAATGTGGCAATAAATTATATGAAATTAGTATAAATATGTTGGATTTGCCAAAATCCCAAAGGTTTGTGTGGTAACTTAAAACTCGATTGTGTTTTGATGACGTGGTGCACTTAGGAAATTATTATTGTTTTTTGAGCTTCTGAAACACCAGTTTATCCTTTCATGTGCTCATAGTTACTCAAACCGGAAGCAAGTGAGCCGTACGACGTTTACAGAGATGACGTCACCGCGATGTTATTCTTTATCGCAATAATTCCTGGGACAATTTATCGTCCATCAAAATTTAGCGTGACAGGCCCAGTAATCTTTTGTTCAGTATTTAAGTGTATGGTTATCTTTTTTTTTTTTTATAAATCAACTTAAACAACTTTATATTTTTGTAGAAGTAGGGTGGTGACTTGTAGTTTTGTTCACAATGTTTTAGTTCACTCTTACTCTATTGATCCAAGGGGGATTTAAAAAAAAAAAAAAGTTTACTCGTGGATAATCTTTTTTTCCCTGATATTTTCACTTTTTTTTTTTTTTTTAAGGTCGGACAAGGATATCCACATGATCCTCCGAAAGTGAAGTGCGAGACTATGGTGTACCATCCCAACATTGACCTGGAAGGCAACGTCTGCTTGAATATCTTGAGGTAGAACAAACCGCTGAGCAGTTATTCTATACTTTTATACTTGTAACAGATGAGGGGCCAAATAAAGAGTGAGAGCATCGTTTGTGTGGAAGCACTTAACATTTAAAGTGAATGAAAACGTAGGCTTGTATTGCAAAGTGACCGTAGCACAACTGCAATGCAATTGCATCTTGGAAAAAAAAGACATTCCGGTTCGACAGACTTATGCAATAATGCAAGGTTAGCCGTTAGCCGTAGATTTGTGCTGTTTAGCCTCTTGGAGAAGCCTAGCCTGCCTTTGTCACCACTTTCACTTAAATTATTTTGGTTAATTTACTTTATACGAATTCCATATGTCAAAATAATAAGTTTAAACGAAGGTTTACCCCTGCAGGTATTGTGAATGACACTGGAAAAAATTAATGTTGCAATATTTTTTTTGGTGATAATTTTTAAACATCACAAAAACTTAACATCACAAAATGACGGGGTATAAAATTAACTGTACAACCAAATAGAACATATCTGCCAACAAAGCCTGTCTTCCTGACCTGTCTGCCCCCTATAATGTGATGTTTGTATGTGTATGGTCGGGTTGATGTCCTGCTTTTCACTGGTACTTGTGACTATTGACATGGTATATTGCAACAGCAGTAAATGGTTTTTCATCATCATCATCATCATCATCAAACTGGCGATGCTGTGGGTTGTGCCACGAGCTGTATGTCCTAAAAATAAAATTCTGTGAAAATTCTTTTCACAGTAAAACCGATTTTCAATTTTAATCTATTTTCCCCTCCCTATTCAAAATCAAACTACAAATGACAAATTGTTCAAGACAAGTTTTAACTCTTTCTTTTTCACTTGGTGCGATCTGACAAGCCGAAAAAAGATGCTTGTGAGATGGCAAACCGCACCGTCGTAAACGCTTTTAGAAACGTTTAAAGACTTTTAGCGTGCTAATGAATCCCATCCCGACTCTTCCACAGTACTCGTGGGCGCCGTGTCTTTTGCGATATACGTCGCGACATCGCTTGTTATCGCCTTCCACCGAGCCCCGTTCTTATAAGGCACGCGGTTCGAAAACGTGTCAGGGGACGGCTGCTGCTTAACTTTGGATGTTGTACCGGTGCTGTGTGTATTTTTATTTCGCTGGGAGCTGCACTTCTCCCACTCCGCTGTGTCTCTGCTTTAGGTGATGGAACAAATTCGTCGTGCTGCTTCTTTTGGTTGCAACAGTTTTTTTTAATGGACTTTGCAACGAGGACTTGTTTGTTCTGTGTCTGACGGCGTACGACTGAACCATTGCCATGTTGGTGAATCCACTACAGTGTTTGGGTGCCGAGGTAATGTACCTGTGAAGAACGGTGCTTCGCATTAGTACTATAAATTCAGATTAATCGATAAATTTGATTTATTTCCCACCTCTAGTTGTGCCACCCGACAGGACGCAGTGCTGACAACTTGCTTCCGCTTAATCTCGTTTGTACGGAATATAAAATATTTCCATACAGTGGAAGACGATTGTCTCTTTGTGTCCAGTTCTTATGAGCTGTTCTACGTCTCACGTATTTCCGCTTCATTTCTGATAAACGCGGCACAAGATCTACGACCGAGTTCAGTAGCGAGGAAGAGAGTGATCATGATCATCTCGGAGAGCACGTACAGGGCTCATGCAGAAGCAGCGGAGGTGAACTTTGAAAGCAGACTACACTGTGTTGAAAAGGAGCCATTGTTCAACTTGCAAAGCTTGCTGAGGTTTGTTTCCTTTGAGTAAAAATATTTTAGTGCAACTTATCGATGATAATCACGGTCCTTGCAAAGTGGCTGTTGCATGCACATGAAGTGCAGTATCGATACTGACCTTGCATTCCATGCAAGCCTATGAAATGAAGGTGACACGAGGGCGGAGAGGGCCGGGGGGAAACCTGAACTCGCTTGCAAAGAGGGGACCCAAAATGACACGGAGGTATTTTGGCTATAAAATGAATGAAATAGACAAGCCCCAAAACACTGCACCAAGCGTTTTAAAGTGTCTTTCAAAGGGAGGCAACGTGTCAAACCTGGTCAGACGTCTGTCGGAAGAACGTCCCGACTGTTTATAGAAATTCCGACTTGCGTGTGATTGTTGACTAGTTGACTCCACAGTTATGAGCAGAAAAGAAATCAGTGATGGAAAAACCTCTGTGCATCAGTAATATCCATATTCATACATAATCTTCAGTGATGCACGAGTCCATTTCATGAGTGACCCGATCTCACCTGGCAGTGACTCCAGCTGCTAATATCAACGATGAGAAAAAGATGATCAGCCTGCTTTTTTGACTGATATGCTTACATTTTATTTTAATTGACCCACTCACAAATAGCCCGAATATCAAGTACTGATAAATGTAAGGTAATCCATGCAGGGAGCAGAAATTAGCAGATAGTGTATGGGTTCCACTGAAATATAGGTAGCTGATTATGAGAGACCTTGGTGTGTATATTTATGGTTCCATATCCCACTGTCAGCAGAGTGGGGAAGCAATAAAAAAAAAAGCCAATAGGGTGTTGGGTTAAATCTCTAGGTGTGTGGAGTTTAAGTCACGGGAGGTGATGCTACGATTATACAATTCCCTGGTAAGACCTCACCTAGACTATTGTGTGCAGGTTTGGTCACCATATCTTAAAAAGGACTGTACTGCTTTGGAAAGGGAACAACGTTTTGCTACAAGAATGATTCCTGGTCTTAGAGGAATGTCTTATGAGGAGAGGTTAGCTGAGCCGAATCTGTTCAGCCTCGAGCAAAGGAGACTAAGGGTCTAGATAATCCAGGTATATATCTACATCTTCCCCACGCAGTCTCCTCACTGGTGTCCCTCAGGGCTCGGTTCTTGGCCCGCTCTTGTTCTCCCTTTA
>JABFDZ020000045.1:16296368-16309557 GCA_019775955.2 Pollimyrus isidori | reverse complement strand
TAGTGGAAGTGGCCGGGGAGAGGGAAGTCTGGGTTTCCCTGCTGAGACTGCTGCCCCCGCGACCCGATTTCAGATAAAGCGGGAGATGATGGATGGATGGATGGAAGATGGCATGCTGATACTCCTACCTACAAAGACTGAATGCTGTAGTTAAAGTCCTGGTATAAGAGTTATAGGTCACATGAAAGGTGGAAAAAGTTTTTAAATTATTTATCACAGTCTCATGTTTTAACATCCCAAAATCCTGGCAGTATAACAGAGGAGTATACACATATTATATCCACTGTGCCCTGGATTTACCAAGCAAAGAATTGGACCTGGTGTGCGTTTTGTTCGATTACTGAAGATCTCACTGTTTGGTCATCATCATTGCTCTTGAAGCTAGGGGCTCAGTTGTTACCTGTTCAGAGATGGTTTATGGGGTCTGCTGGTGTCCTGTCTTCTGGCCTTTAAACGTCTTTTTTCCTTTGTACCTTGCAGCAGGTGCTGGTTTAGAGATGTGGGTAACCTGGGCTTCAATGTCCTTGTTGACCTGGCATTTAATATTGGGGCTTCTGGTTGGGCAGCTTTTGTTCAAATATATTTTCAAAAGTTTCAAACAACATAGACCTAGTTTCGACATTTTTGTCACATGAAGTCCAAAAATGCCAGTTCGTACACCTGTCAGAATAAATAACCAGAGTTAGGGAAATATTCAAATTGGTGTTTAAGTAACTAAAAATAAAAATGAGTTTTATGTTGAAAACCTTTTACACAGCTTCCATGTCGACCTTGAAAAACCATCAAAACATTGCAATATGAATATGATAAAACTATCGGTTTAAAAAATTGTAGCCAGTATATAAACTTTATATCAAGGACAAAAGTGAAAATAGTGTGAGCAAATGTCTGTATTATTTAAAATGAACCAGAAATGGCAAGAGGTGCAACCACAATATTACTGCTAATCCATCCATTTTATCCTTCCTGGGGTGGCGGGGGGGACTAGAGCCTATCCTGGGAACAACAGGCAGGACCCAACCCTGGGCAGTCACCAACATACCGCAGGATGCACACAATCACAACTACAGGCCCAATTCAGACTCACCAATCAACCTACCCTGCACACTTTTGGACCGTGGGAGGGAGCCAGGGCCCTTGGTAAAAACCCCCGCAAGCTTACAAACTCCACACAGAAAGGACCCAGGACATTCTTGCAGTGAGGCAGTAGCGCTAACCACTGCGCCATCCTAACTACTAATCATGAATGCAAAAGACACATAGGAATTAACAATGTATGATGACGTGTGGGAAGATTACATTATGATAGATTTCATTTGGAAATAATTCATTTGTGCAACTCTTTTATTTCATCCAAGGATGGTTGTTTTGTTGATGAACTTTACTGCTTGACTCATAGTGTATAATTTTCATATTTATTCTTGCTAATGTGCCGCTGGTATAAAATTGTTTGTATTTATAATGTAATATTATGCAATAAATTGCATTTAAAAAATGCACTCCTCTTAATATGAACACACCAATTGCAATAGGTTGCGCTAATAAAGAAGGCATTTCCACGGTTGGACAGGTTTCCTGAGAGAACATGTGATATAATCTCTTTTACATTGCGCAAACTTGCTCAGAGTACTTTTGAGCTTAAGTATAGGTTTCTGTGACAACCAATCCAACAAGAATTTTGAAGAACCAGGAAATATAGGATATTGTAAAATCAAGAACAATTAAATCTGGATAACCCATTAATTCAAGAATCTTGTGCACCATCCTACTTACACAATATTCCTGGGAATTTAGAAAAAAATCCAGGAAAAACATTTAGATTTGGACAGGCAACCCTGATCCTGGTATGCTGGCGTCCAGCAGGTTTTCCATCCTACCTGGTCTCTGATGAACCACACCTGATGTCAGGCAGATGGTAACTCGTCAGGTAGGATGGAAAACCTGCTGGATACTGGCACTCAAGGATCTGGGCTGCCTACACCTGCACTAAACCGTGGAAACCCAGCAGTTGGGAGAAGGCAAGGCAGTATACCTCCCACAAATCAGACATCAGCCAGCAGTTCCCCAACACAGAGGGATCCGGTTAGACTGGTGAGGTAGGTTAGTCAATCAAGGGGAACCAGAAACAGAAGTGAGACGCGACAAGGGGGCCGTAGGGAAGCGGGATCCAACCTCACACCCTGCTTTGGTTTTCATGCAGTCTGTCTCAGAATATAAACAGCTCTTCATACATAGAATGCGTCAAGGCAGTAAGACACCATATTCACATGATCATACAGATCACTTAAGAATACAGAGATGATTTAAAAACACAGATAATTTAAGGGCTTGTTTGTCACATAAGAGATATCTTTTGTTTCTGATAAAGTTTACAATAAATTGACAGTTTCCAACAAAAAGTACGATAAACTCCTCCTAAGTGCTGCAGCTTTGCTTTATGTCACCAAACTGCTTACATCACACTTTCATGTACCTTAAACTATAAATAATGTAGTAAAACTGGAGAAAACACTTGCCTGCAACTGGAATTATTCCATGTTTAGAATACACTGGATCAGCTATGCGGATTTAGGAAATGGGAGAGATCAAGCATTCTGAGATTTGAAGATGATTGCATATAGTGTAATACTTTTCTGGTTATAAGTATTAATAAAATCCAGAGACCACTATTGCAACAAGAAAGTACTTCATTACCACGCTCCAGATGTAACTCATAAAAACAGAGAGCAACAATGCACCGTGCTATATTTAAATAAAATGAACGCAAATGTCTTAAAGGCACAGTAGTCTTTTAGTCCCCTTGCTTTTATTTGTTGTAATTTTCTTTTCCCCTCTCCTTCAATTGCCATTTCAAGGTCACAATTTCCCTTCTTTTGCATGGTTTTTGCATCACCACCGTTAGGTGAAAAATGCACGGTGCTATATTTACATGTGGGGGTGGTGTGGTGGTTGACACTGTTGCCTCACACCTCTGGGACCAAGGTTTGAGTCTGCGTGTGTGCAGCCTGCACGTTTCCCCCCATGATCCAGAAACAACAAGTGAGTCCGCCTTGTAGTGGAGTTGGTGCCATATCCTGGGATGTTCTCAGGCTCCGGACCCCCCAAAATGAATGGATATAGTCACATGTTATAGGGTGTTTTCTGGGGTCCTGATCTTTCTACAGTGCTTGCAGTGGCTCCCTGGTACATGGGGGGCACTGTCGCATTGTACTGCAGGTGTTTGTTCCTTTCTCCAACACAGGTGGAGCTTGTATGCTCTTGCTGTGTTTGCGTGGACTTCCGACTGATTTTCAATCACACTGCAAAGCACATTTGCATATATTTCTAAGTATATGATGCATGTGACTGTTTCTGCATTGTACGTTACAATATATCCATATTCTATTTCATCCATCCATTTTATAGTGGTTGTCCAGGGTCAACATGGAGCCTAATTTTACATTTGTAATATAGAATTCATTAGAATTTAGTGATCAGTGGTCATTGTTGACACACCACAACAAAATGCATCCTCTGCATTTAACCCATATGTGACATAGCAGGGGGCAGTTAATTCAGCACCCAGGGAGTGGTGCATGGGGGCAGCACCTTGCTCAACGTACCTGGCGTGGTGCCTTGCTGGGCCGGGATTCAAACCAGCAATCTTTCAATTCCAAGCATGCTTCCCTGACCATTACGCCACCACTATATATGTTGTAACGTATGTTGTATACAATATAATGTCTGCAAAATTTTATTTCAACAAGAATCGACATATGCCATTAACAACAGATTATACAGTTGACCAATAAAAATAATCACGCAAACCTCAAAGCCATGTAACCTATATTATTTCTACAAAGGGGACGTAGGTTCAAATCCCACACAAATTTGTAACCCTTTCCTAAGCGTCACATATTAAACAGTATTTTATTTTAAAGCGATTTCCGAAATATTCTAGATATTGGAATCGGGTGTGCTACAGCGTCAGCAAGATGGCAAAAGCATGGGGCTGTGTTAAAGACTTTTTGTGGGCGTTAATAACTTCTTGTTTTGCAAGGAGATAAAATCAAAATGCCAGCTCAAAACCTAGCATACGCGGGAAACAAATTCTCAGTAAAAACGGGTTGGCGCTTTGAATGATCTCAGAATAAATATATATATATTTATTAATAAATAAATAAATAAATATATATAACATATATTGCTGTGTATACAGATCACGCAGCCATACGCAAAGTGTGAGTATGATTATTCAGACGATCTGCACCACCAAAGTACCGAACTGGACGGTATAGCCATCCGTGGATGACAGTTGGTTTTCTGAATAGAAACAGTGATCGCGGTATAGCGCGACATTAAACCGCGCATCTATACCACACAGAACGGCACCACCGCCAGCACCCTCCACCCAGCACGTTAGGGGTGGGGCAAGGCGGGGAAGTGTCAATTATGGCACAAGGTTACTCTACCGTTTCTTATTATTTGTAGTCCTTTTTCGACAAGGAGCGGACTACAATTCCCGTCGGTTCCAGTTCGCCCCCCCCAGAAGCGAAGGCAACTGGGCAACCGCGCGGCGGCCATGATGCCTTTTCTCGGATTCCGTCAACTTATTTATTTTTCATTCAGGATTGAAAAAAAAGGAGAAGCTGAGCAAACATGGTGATTTCGACATCGTGCCAGCAATCAGGAGCGCCACTGGGTCGATGCTGTTAGATGCTGCGCGGTTAGCGCCCGGATCAAAACTAGTTTTATGTTTACCCGAGTGACAATGAAAACAATAGTTAGCCGTACTAGTTAGTAGCTGCACCTTCTGACAAACTCCCGTGCATTTACGCCCGCAAGCATGCCCGCTCGGCCTCTGCGGAACTCTAACGTGGTTGCGAATTAGCTAGCGCTCCGGGCGTCTCAGATCTCGAAAGGTGGCTCTTTTGGGGAACCGATCGTGACTATCTGGTTGGGTTTTGGACGCCTCCGACCTACCTCGTCTTGGCCGAGCATGCTTCGGGGAGTATACTGAAAGACGGGAGAGCGACAAAGAGTGATCGGCCGAAGTGGGGCGACGGGACGGACCCAGGCAACGGATTCGGTTGACCGGGGAGGGGGGCATTTTCGGCACAGCGGGCTGCGGCGCACGATGTTCGGCGGAGCTGATGCATGCCAGGGTACGGTGTGAGCCGGCCGAGTGAACGCCAGGCTGCCTGCCGCCCCACAGCATGCAAGGCTGGTGAAGACGGCAGCACGGGCAGAGCACAGGCTAGCGCACTACACCGCTTTTCAACACATTTCTAATGCGCACCCAAGGACTATGCGACTCGGCACCAAAAGGTTGGTAATGCTGCTTTTACAATTACATCCGTAGGTATTGCAAATAATATTTTAATAATTGCACGAATAATTTTTTGCTCCGTTGGTAGGTAGCTGAGAGCAGCCTGCGGGTTACATGAATAGGGGGATGCAAGTAGGAATATGAGGGAATAAGGCTGTGAAGTGATGCATAATAAGGATAAGGATTTACCTTCTGTATATTGTGAGAAGGACTCTGCAAGTCGTTAATTGTTTTAAAGACCACATTCGGTTGCCGATTTGTATTTAGATGTCGTAGCAGGCCACAGTAAGCAATTGGATTGGTTTGCGATTCAGGAGGAATTTTGGATTTTTATTTTTTTAATTTTCTATTTTTGCTGGAGTCATGATCTGTCCGTGACTCTTTCGTATGGATGGATGGATGTACAGGAGAATGCACAATAGGCGTCTCCAGATTGGCCAGCGAGTGGCTGACACGATGATCTGGCCGGGGTGCCTTTTAAATCCCGAAAGGTGCCTTTTGGAGGCCAGGCACATGTGTGCTGGGCCTGAGATAATGTGAATGGCCTTCAGTCTGCCAGTGTCTTGCAGCCCCCCTCTCCCGTCTGTCTGTCTCTGCCTGGCTTTGTCTATACTCCTTGGCCTATCCCTCCCACTTCAGCTCTTTTTAAATGCTATTCAGCTTTTACACTTATTCTCTCTCTCTCGCTCTCTCTCTCTCTCTCTCTCTCTCTCTCTCTACTATGAGATGTAAACAGGTTTGACATAGTATTCGCTGTCATGCCTGCCTAGCACATTCCTTGAAGCTTCTATCTCAGAGTCTCAGAACAGCTGATTATTTCAATGCAAAAATATAGTTTAATTTCAAAGAAGGTATTAGGTTTAACAGATCTGATCCTCTTTAATTGAGAAGGGGTCTGTAATTAAATGAGGGAACTTGATAGTAAGTGAGGTATGGGCCTGGATGTTGTACATGGTGGAGGTGGGTCCGGTTCTGTGAGCCCTTTGCTCATGCCAGAAGCACCTTTGTCATCTTTCAGGCTCTGAACAGCCTGCGCACAGCCCCGCGCTAAAATGAGTGCTGATGCCAAGGAAATATGATTTGGCTTTTCTCCCTTCTCATTGCCAGCGGTGACAGTTGGTAAATGTTTTCTGTTAAAGCTTGAAAGCAGAGGATGTGATCGTGAGCGATTTTGAATTGCGACGGGCCTGTTTGTTCGGCGATTTCGAGGTAAATACGTGGGATTGAGCATGGCCGGTGTGTTGTGGTCTCGGATGATTCCAGAACGGGACAGATTGGTCTGTCACCTCCACCTACAACCTGAGCTGGCGTTGCTCGTCACGTATGACCGAAAGGCATGCGAGTATGCGCAAGCAGACCTGACCAGTACAGCAGCATTACAGTGCTAAAAAAACAAAAAACCCCAAACTTAAATGTGTTTCATTGCAAAAATATGTAAATGTAGGCTGTGGTTGTGCAGGGATGTGTGATGCAGTAACTTACTCTTGGCTAATTCTCTGACATTGGTGTGTGTCTTTGCCCATTGTGTCTGTCTCTGAATGTATACGTGTATGATTAGTCAAAGTCAGTAATTGCCTAGGCATCTTTAATTAGTGTAATCAAGTCGACTCCAGCCAAAAATAGTTACTGTCAAACATTCAGCAGATTTTGTTGAAGCTGTGAGCAGGATGATTAAAGTGGCATGTTGAGGTGAACTCGCATTGTTTGCAGAGTGTGGTGTGTGTGTGTGTGTGTGTAAATGATGGCTGTTTGATGTCTGCTCCTGTTGCCTGTCAGTGAGCGTTAGCTGGGGGGTGTGTCGGGTGGCTGAAGCAGTCCCTGTGGATACTTTGGTCAGTGGTTTTCAGACGTGGTCCCGACCCCTCGACTGGCCACGTGCAGTTTCAAGGGGATTTGCAGGATTTATTCTGAAATGACTAAAATACAATATGCCCCTGAGCTGCAGTGCAACATATTTTCCAGTTGAAGCAATGAACTGTATGAAGGTGTGTTTGTCTGTGTGTGTGTGGTGCTATTGTCACAAGTACGGATGCGTTAGTTTAAGGCTTTCAGTGATTTTCTAGTTGAGCTAAACCTGTTTGTAATGGGAAGCTGTACTGGGGAGCTAAACACTTGTAAGCCGTTTTAGTTTCTTCTCTAAGGTAAGAGCTGTGCTTGTGGCCCCTCTGGTGGGGCTCTGGATGCTGGGAGGCCCTCCAAGGGCCCCTGACTCATTGTGTCGGGTGGCCGTATTCCTCTGCTCCTCTTTGCTCTTCTGGGATTCCTCCCCTTGGGTTGGGTGCCTGCAGGGCTGTGGGTGGAACTGGACGAGTGTCACCGTGTGACGATGCCGAGCCCCGCGGAGAACCCGGCTGCAGCCTCCCTCTTCCCGGGCCGAGCTCCGCACCGGAGGAGCTGCGCACCGGAGGAGCTGCGCACCGGAGGAGCTGCGCACCGGGTTCCCCGCTGATCACGGGGGCTGGCTGTTGATATGCAGACCCATGATGGCACTAATAGGCCCCTTAAACTGTCAAGCTGGAATTTCAGGTCTCAATTTGCACAAAATGGTAAACCTGTAAGCATCCTGAGCAAACTGTATCTCCGTAGCAGCGTGATCGAAAATAACCCTGTATCCGCACAGCTTTTCCAACTCGATGAAAATGCAAACTTCCAGTTGAGTGCAATCAGTTTATAGACCTAGAATTCAGACCTTTCTGATTGACTTTGTCCAACTGCGAACCATAAACAGAACCGGAGAACTTTTATGTCAGGTATTTATTTCTAAAGGCATGTTTGACTTCATTTGCCTGTATCTATCAAATCTGCATGGCTGCGTAACACATGTCCTGCTTCTTAGAGGTAATGTGAAGCATGACATTCATTCTTGGTTGTTTTCCAACCATGCCTTTTCAATAATCGCTTATTGGATCGTCTCCAGATGATTAGAAACCACACAATGCCAGCACATTACAGGGCGTTCATGCACTTTCATGTGATAAGGGCTATTTTGGATCAGGTAAGCTGAATTCTGTTTTGGACAGTCACATAAGTGTAATAAGTGAATCATTCTAGACTTCATCATTATCTGGAACACATGTAACCCTAATTGCCATTGATTAACACCATCTGGTTATAGATTTATGAAATGCATTTTCATTTCAGATGTTAAAAATATGAAGCACTGATGTTTCATTTCATGCAAAATACTTTAACATATAATCAGATTTACTCATTTCTTCCAGCTGCCTTTGTAGTATGTGTTTATAGGGATCCTACACCAGGCAGCAAGGGCTTGTGGGAGGAGACGATTCTGGACCCGACACCAGTCAGTTGCAGGTCCACACACACCATACATGCATGCTCACGCGTTTTGGGCAATTTTTGAAAATTGGTTTTACTAATTGCATGTTTTTAGGCTGTGTGGGGAAATTCAGAAATGCACAGGGAGAGAATGGGACCTCCAGAGACTCAGTCACTACAGTGGTGGAATTCAGCCCCCACTGTGCTGCCCTGTGGGTAAAATTTGTGTGACAGTGAATTTCAGAGTCTCCTTTTCTATGTATGGTGCACTGTAAAGGTAGAATGCAACTTGATGTTAGATGACAAACTGATGCCACATATTGACCACTGGCTTGCTTTAAAGCCAGCGGACTGATTGCATAATCTTCCTGTGCCTTTTAGTAGGCTGTGGAATATTATTTTAGGATATTAATGTGGAAATTAAATTTTTTTTGTCTATAGGTTACCGAGAAGAGTAAAAGAAGATTTACTCAAACCCTTTATTTGTTTAAGATGGCGCTAGTATTCACTCTATAAAGTGGTATTTATTGAAAGATATGCTTTGCTTATATAGTCAGTCTACGGCTTGCAACATGATTTTTACGTACAATGTGTTTATTTTCCAGGGAGGTTTGTTCCTTGGTGTCAGGGGCCCTAGGGAACTAAGTAGGGCTATTATCTCAGTCAAGACTAATCAATTAACAGATCAGCTGGCCTCCAAACCAGCATCAGGGCTTGCTCAAATGTAGGGATAGGTAATTGCAGGCTTATAAGTGTGTGGTTAACCTTTTCAGCAACCAATACTTCAATAATCACAATATCACTGAGTGTATAGCTACGGTGATAGGACATCGCATATGATAATTATGCAGAATGATCCATAGTGCAATACAAAGGCTGGCCTGTAACCTGAAAATAGGTTGCATTGAACATGAGATCCTGCATATCCGGTAAGCATAACTGCATGGCATAGTTAAGGCATTTTAATCTGATGAAGTGTTGAGTGAAATTACCTAACTGGTCTAGGGCATTTGTAGTTTAGAATGCAGTTTCCCTTTTGATGTTGGTGGAATTTGGTCTTGTGGTAGAAAGAGAGGGTGTCGGTCTAGATGTGGTACCTAAGCCGCACGACTGAGGTGGATGTGATTCTGTGAGCGCCGTGCTCATGCCACCAGATCCTCTGTCATCTTTCAGGGCATGAGCATTAAGGATCGGGCCTGGGCGGCACCTCACACCCGTGAAATGCCAGTTGGATTGTTTTTGAACCACTTTGGAAGCTTTGGCATGAAGGTCCTTGGCATGAAGGTGGCTTCAGGGATTTCATCAGTTATGTTAAACTGGACACTGTCATTTGCTTTACGTGACAGTTGTTATGTTTTATAAGCTGTGTAAGGGATGGGAAAGGCTTTATATCATTGTGACTTTAAGAAACAATTTATTAAACTTGAATAGATGAATAGTAATGAAAAAAGTAAGCCGTGTTGCACGGAAAATACTAAGGTTGCCTGTAATCCAAGACATTAAATTCATGGCAAGCAAGCAAATTTTGCTCCCCTTTCTTGCCAAAGACATATAGTTATTCATAATTAGCGTCCTAAATCACTCGTGGACTGTGATTGTGCTCGTCTGTGTATTATCCCTGTGATGCGCTGGTACCCCATCCAGGGGGCACCTCAGCCTTGGGCCTGGTGCTGCCTGGGACAGACTTCAGGCTTCCCTGTGACTCCAACCAGCAGAAGATGGGTGAAAAGATGGAAATAGTTATGTGTGTGTCTGTGTGTGTGTCTGTCTGTGTGTGTGTCTGTGTGTGTGTCTGTGTGTGTGTGTGTGTCTGTGTGTGTGTGTGTGTCTGTGTGTGTCTGTGTGTGTGTGTCTGTGTGTGTGTGTCTGTGTGTGTGTCTGTGTGTGTGTGTCTGTGTGTGTGTGTCTGTGTGTGTGTGTCTGTGTGTGTGTTCTGTTCTGTTCCGTTCTTCTGCTGTGTCTCTATATGTCTGGCCATGTTCTCTTGGACACATGAGGGTAACATTAGCTAGGGGTGTTGAAATCATTCTCATAATCGATACATCGCGATGCGGACGTGGACGATTCTGCATCGATGCAGTGACAGAACGTAATGGATTATATCATAAACCTGATCAGAGCGCTGATCCGTGTCTGAGTGATGGTGCTTTCGATTAACTCTCTCCAAGTCGGAACTCGGATGAAAACACCGTGTAACGTCGCGAGAAACGTTGCTTCTTGTCGGAAACGCGCCTCTTTTATGACGTTGACGTCAGAAAAAAATATTTGCTGCCCCTGTGACGTAATTTCAACATGGCAGCTTACACACTCGACAGTAATTCTATTTTATAAATCTTTAAAAATGTTTATTTTGTTAAATGTATTAATAGTTCTAAATGAAACTGCACGTGTTCCATTTAGAGAATACTATATCATGACCGTAAACAGTATCCTGTCATGCAATATGAGTTTTTTTACTTGTTAGTGTTTTTCGTTTGTAGTTTGTCTCCTCTCGAAAAAAGAATATCGCTATGAATGTGTTAAAATATTTCATAAAGCTTTTAATGCGGTTTGACTAGTTCGTGTTTCTTGTTTGTCTCTCAGAAAAAAATAATCTCACTTCAAATCTGCTAAAATATAAAGCAACAACACACAGCAGCGTGTTCATGGAGGTGGCCATGTTTGTTCCGAGATGTGGGTAGCTCACAGTTTCTGTTTACATTTTGATAAGCTATGTCTATATTCTTTATTTCTGTTTACAATTTAATGTAATGCCACAATTTCTGTTTACATATCCAGGTTAAATAAAAACGGGAGCTTACATCTCAGCATTTGTATTTGAAAATATAATGTGAAGTAATGTAGAAAAATTGATGCATCAAGATATCAAATCAAATCGCTGACATGATAATCGCAATCGAATCGTAAGACCGGTGAATGTTCACACCTCTAACATTAGCCTAGGGCTTGCTGTTGCAGTAATGCTGTAACGTTTGTGGCTGCCATTGACAAACCTCAGGTTCTCTCATTTTGCTGTAGTACATTTTGTGATTAAAGTTCTGTGACGTGCAGCGACCAGGTGTTATGAAGCTGAAGGATGCGCGTATTTCATGCATATTCCGCCGTGAAGATGCCAGCGGTGTGGAGTGAATGCTGTGCTTGTCAGACGCACAGCTGCTCTGTTCCTCCTCTACACGGCCGATACTCTGCATCTCTCCCCGTCCACATCCACACCCACGTCCACGTCCACTCTGACTGTCCCAGTAGGGAGGGCAAAGGTTTTCCTTGTGGCTCTTGATTTAAATCATTTGTCCATGAAGTTGCGAACAATATTGCCTGTTTTGTTGAGATTCCTATTTATTCAATGGCTTATGGATGTTCTATTAAACTATTACTTTGGATTTGAAATAGGTCACATCCCGCCTGAGTTGCAACACTAATGGAAAAACTGTAACTATCAATCTAATCTCCACCATATGTCATTTTAATTTTTTTTTATCTGGCAGATTTGGCTGTTTAGGTTCGGCTGTAAGTTTCCTTTTAGCTTATTGCCAGTGTTGTGCCTGTAGATGTACACAGAGGTGCTTAGAGGGACGTTGTGTTGCAGGGGTTTTTTCAAGCTGAACTGCAGGTTTGTAGCCCTATGAAGGATTTCAGCACCTCTGCATTTAGTTAAGCCTGACTTCATTTACCAGGGAAATCGTACACATGCAGGGAAGCCTTGTTCTATAAAAAAAGGAGAGTATCACCCAGAGCTTTCAGTAACAGAATGTCCACCTAGATACACTAGGTCAGGGTTCTTCAACTCTGGACCTCGATTCCAAATCCAGGCCGTTTTCAGTCCTCCCAGGTAGGTAGTTTAATAATCGCTGATTCTGATTGGTCAGAGGCTTCGCACCTGACTGACAGGTAAAGGAAGGCTGGAAAACCAGCAGGGCTCGGACCTCGAGGACCGTGAGTTGAAGAACCGTGCACAAGATGGTCTACTGAAATAAGAAGTGAACAAGATACCGCAGAACAAGAGGCATCACTGATATCACTGAGACGCATAGTATAAGGCAGTATGAGGCACTATGGAATTTGTTATAACAAAAGATAAAAAGCAAGATATTGCCAGGTATCTGATCGATGACAGGTTGGCACATTTTAGAGATGGGAAGGTAGATAAGTGTTTGAAAAGCTTGCTTTGCTACAAACGTAGGTGTGTTTATTCAGGCGAAGTTTAAACGTAATTATAGCTGGCATGTATAAGCACAGGTTGGCATATCAAAACCTCTTAACCTGTCTGCCGATAATTAATGAAGAGTGAAGACCTGATTCTGTACTGTTTTGCCTGCTTGTTTCACAGAAGTACACCATTATTTGGCACCACTAGTAAGCCAAATACTGTAGATATGAGTCATTTAATGAAAATAAACAATGTTTTGAGAGAGCCATTAATTGGTTCAGTTTGAGATATGCCTTCACAATAAAGTATAGTTTTGGATAGATAACAAGCTAAGGGAAGGAATGTTTTTTTACTTCTTTATCTGCTGTTCTGTTAGCAGCAGCAATGGAGACTGATTTTATTTTTTAGTTCGGAGCTGGGGGGGGGGGGGGGGGGGGGGGGGGGGGGGGGGGGGG
>JABFDZ020000045.1:16214566-16224678 GCA_019775955.2 Pollimyrus isidori | reverse complement strand
CAGAAAATAATGGACTTCATCACAATATGCTATTTTTTTGAGAAGGACCTGTAGGTCCAGCTAGATTCTCACAAAATCAGTTTCACAAACATTCTACATTCTAATTTAGTGAAAATTGATTTTTATTATCCAACACACAGTACAGACTGTAGAATATTGTTAAGCTGCCTGTACCAGACTTAGTAAAGAAGCTTTATAATAATAATTAATCCTTTATTGATCCCACCCCTGGGGCGCCCAGAGAGTCGGGGGTTAAAGGCCTCGCTCAGGGACCTGCAGACAACCTTGTGATCACAGGCACTCAGGCTTAGCCCAGTGAGCCTCACGATGCCCCACGCAGCCAGAATCATGTTCTATGGTAGAAATACGTCAGTGTTTTACAGTGTAACTTTAATCCAATTCATTTCCAAGCACGCTTTATTAATAATTGTGGAAATGTATTTTCAACCTCCCAAATTAAAGTAGCGCTACATACTGCCTTGCAAATTTGTCTTTCAGATGCAAGACAGCGATCAGATGGATGAGTCCCTCACAGACTCCTCCAGCTCACACAGGTAGCTTCTGCCGGGCAACAAACCGGACCTACAGACTTGAAGCCGCGTGGCTTTAGTCAGACCAATAGACTCTGCTAGATTTGGCAGAAATGTACTGCGGCTGCCTGACCGGCTTAATCAGCAGATCCTCTTGCTCTTTCAGTGAGCCTCAGCCAGAAGATTACACAAACCTGTCCTCTTCCCCTGACTACAAAGCGGTAGGCTCATTCGCCGTCTTCTGTATTTCATCACTTCATTTTACATTTTTATGTCGTCCAGCGACATTGCATAATCTGTTTTTGGACTATTTCAGCAGTTTAAGTGGATGAATGTTTGAAATTAATGTTATGTATACAGTTACTTCCTTGAGCATTCATTGGTTAGTTGAGAATAACAGTCCTTCCACATTATATAAATTGTATTAAAACATAGTACAGTAATAATTAATTAATTAATAGTAGATTGTGACACCTCCCCCCCCCCCCCCATCCCCCAAACACACACATTTTCTTTGTATAAAATTGGCTCAACTGTGTAAAAATGGTTGGACATTGCAGTGTTATAGCAAAGCAATAGATAAATTGTACAATAATATCAATCACATAAATAACTTTCAGTGTAATGCACTTTATCCAAGAACTATGGAGCAATATACACACATCATGCAATTGTAACACAGTCTGAGAGATATCAACAATCATAGCAATCAAAATGGAAACTATCGCCGGAGTGCTAGCTTACTCAACCATTGTAAAGCAATGTGTAGAACATGTGATGATTGCAATGAAAGCCAGCTCTCATCAGCATTATTATTTGCCTAATTATTGCATTTCTTAGTGTTAATATTCTTTGTTTTCTTTGAGAGATAGTATTACCCATGATGTACAGTATTACATCTATCTGGCTCCTGATTGGATAATATAAAGGGGAGGCCGCATGCAGAAAGTTTTGAACCACCTTTTTTTATTAAATACTTTAGAGAACAGACATCAGTATAAATGTATATGGGTAAAGAAACGTATTTGTCGGTTAAAGGGCAGGTTAAGCCCAAGTTATAACAAGCTGAAACCCTTTGCTCTGTACCCTCCACCGTGTAATGAACCCACCCAGTTCATTTAACTGTGAGGCAAGTATCCCACTAATTACTAGGAAGCATCCACACCTGCACGCTGGCTCCAACTTGTGGAATAGGCAACAAAACATGGCAGGACAGGCTGGGTCGTTTAATTTTGTGCCCATTCTAAAGCCAACCACCTTCTGTCATTCTTTTCCTAGCTGTACCATAAGGTGTTAAAGGATAACGAGCTGCTCAGGGAGAAACTGCAGGAGACAGAACTGCAGCTCAGTCAGAACAAAGTGGACCTGGAGAGACTGAGACAGGTGAGTGGGCTTTAGAGTCGGAGGCAGGTGAGTGGGCTTTAGAGTCGGAGGCAGGTGAGTGAGCTGGAGAGACTGAGGCAGGTGAGTGGGCTGGAGAGACCGAGGCAGGTGAGTGGGCTGGAGAGACCGAGGCAGGTGAGTGGGCTGGAGAGACCGAGGCAGGTGAGTGGGCTTTAGAGACCGAGGCAGGAGAGTGGGCTGGAGAAACAGAGGCAGGCGAGTGGGCTTTAGAGACCGAGGCAGGCGAGTGGGCTGGAGAGACAGAGGCAGGCGAGTGGGCTGGAGAGACCGAGGCAGGCGAGTGGGCTTTAGAGACCGAGGCAGGCGAGTGGGCAAAAATAGATGCATGGATTTGTGAAGATGGTGAAGAAAGAGAGGAACACAAGACGAGGGCTGGGGCTTCAGCACCAGGGAAAGGCGTCTGTTGCACCTTGACTTTTGTAGCGGTGTCTCTGTGCTTTTACTTATCAGTGGCTTTGCTTTAACAGTGTCAGTGTTAAGGTCTAAAGGTTGTGAACGACTCTTTCAGACTCAGGAGCAGAGTTCAGACAGACCGGCCTTGTTGGAGCTGGAGAGATATGTGAGTACTTTTGTTTTCAACGCCGGCAGACGAAGCACTGAGCGGTGTGCTGATGCCTATTGGGCTTCATTCTGTTGCTTTTTACAGGAAAAAAAAGCATTGGAGACAAAGGCATTGGAACTGGAAGATGAACTGAAGGTAACAAAGGCTGCAAATGTGTTCAGTGACATAAAATGCAAAATAACCTTAAACACTTTCTATAAAAAGAAAAGTGTTACATGCTTCTTAAACATGTTCATTACCAAGTTTACTTTTCCTGCTTTCCTAAATATCCTTGTGTTTTTACTGATTTACAAATTTTTATAAATTAGAGCAGTGTTGACATACTGACAGTCACGTATGTTTAAGTCCTCAGAGTGACATCTAAATTTAATCATGGTTGCATTATGTGTTGTTTCTTTTCCTAACATGTTATATACTAAAGGGATTGAGTATAATCCTAGTATTAAAACATAACCATTCTTTGCCTCAATAAATCGTCTCTATAAATTAATAAATATAACAATCCGGTTTAATAAGGGCAAGAGCTCAGGAAACTCGTTTAGAGATAGGAAAGTGCTGTTGGACATGCGTGTCGACCAGTGAAATGTAAATTTCCTTTCCCTGTATGTTCTCTCTCTCCCTAAGGTTCTGGCTGACCTCAGAGCTGACAATCAGCGGTTAAAAGATGAAAACGCTGCCCTCATCCGTGTCATCAGCAAGCTTTCCAAATGATTCTTAAGTACATGCTTAGACTGAGAACAAATGAGCTCGCCCCTTCCTCAGACCATGGCTAAAGGTGAATGGTGACACACAGCACAGGTTAGAATCGGTTGGTTGCTTAAGTTAACGTGAGTGATTGTGTTCGAGTGCGTGTTGCTTTTCGTTTATCGAATGACCAGTTTTGTTCTCTTACTGAAAAAGATAAAACTAATGTACTTGAATTTATCACAACTGCACTTAGCTATTCTCGGTTAAATGGACTGAAAGGATATGACTGCATATGCTGTTTTTTTCTGTTTTATAATTTACAGGAAGTATTCTCAAAGTTGTTGTTCTCTGACATTTTTTTTATGATGTTCCTTGTTTCAGAAAGCCAGCATGAAATTGCCAATGTACAAGATTAATTAGTATAGTTATCATTTATTTTATTATTATTATTATTATTATTATAGAAACTATTTGAATTCAGCACAGAATATTTCACTGCATAAGGAGCAAAGCAAAATGTGACCATTATCCTCCCTTAAATAGAGAATCGTTTGTTAGAAACGGTATAAATTAATAGGAATGTGATACTTTTAAGTTGCACAGTAAGAGCTCATTCATGTGTTCTTTTTTGAATTGTATGTTTTTTTTCTGAAATGTTTGTGTTGGATCAGAAATTGCAGTTCTGCAGAGTATCTCAAGAGCTTTTACAGCCAAACACCTGGATTTCTTTCTTTTTTTCTTCTCTATTGCACATAGTGGCCATTACTACAGTTTACTGTGGTCTAAAAATGTCAGGACTTTCATACTGTGAAAAACTAAAACAAAAGGCAAAGGGGACACACTGTTTACTAAAGCTTCTTAGTGTATGCCATAAATATTTTAATGTGCCTTATACCTTTAAAGATATTGTAAATGCATTTTGCTGAAGTATTTTGGTTATGTAGTTGGTTATATCTTTGGGATTTGTCATTGAAAGGGAGATTTATTTTGTATGTAGGAATTGATAAAAATGACCTACAAATCCCAACAGAGCCTGGTGTTTTTGTACTGTCTGCTTTTTAAGTAAATGTATTACGGACAAACCTGTGGGTTTTAAAACGCTACGTGTGTAAGTGCTTTAGGATCCAGAGGAGGCCCTGCTTAACCACAACTCCACCAGTCTGCTTTCACTTTACTGCTTGACAAGTACAGCTTCTTTTTGAGAGAGTGTCCTTTGGTTCAGTTAATTTACTAATCTATTTTTCTTAGTTAGATGTTGTAAGAAGTGTCTATGTATTGAAAAATTTCACAAATCTCTGGAACTGCTGTACACTCATGGCCTGGACATTTGAGTCCTATTTTGAAATAATGGTTTACTGGAGTTTTGCAACAAAACACATGCAATTAAAATATGTGATTGTGAGCTTAAATATGTTTATATAAGGACAATTGATAAATATGCATGAATAATAAGCTGAAAATAAGTCTTTATTTGTACTATTTTAAAAAGTCAATAGTGTATGATAATCTCATTAAAAATCATTAAAAAGTATGTTTTCACTGGGGAAAAACATAGTTTGTAGTGCCTGTATCCATAATAAGGTTTTCATGCATTTTGTCCATTTGGAATTTCTGTAAGATAGTTACTGAAATGAAGTTATGCCAGCAGGTTTCTTCTCAGCTTTTTAAATTTCCCAGCCATTTCCAGCTCCTTGCTGAGGTACTAGTGATAAAACCGAAAAGGAGGGCTGGCGAGCAGCAGCACAAAGCCAGCTGTTTGACAGACACCTAAAACATCTATTGATGTTGATTGGCGAGGTGTGTGAGGGTTTGCTCGCTAACTTTTAAACATAAATGATCTTCCTGTATTGAGGGCTCAAGCTCATTATTTTAAGAATGTTTTACAAAGAATTTATTTTTTCCATCTTAAATGAAAACATCTGGGTTTTGGAGTTTTTTGTTGAGTTTTCAAAGAAAAAAGAAAAGTAGCCTCTGGCTAAAAAGGAGTCCTTATTTGAAAGTGATATCCTTAAAGATGAAAAAACTTTGTAGTGTGGATTATAAGTTGTGGTAAGAATTCCACTTGAATTCCACTTATTTATTCATTTAATGTTTTACAGAAAAATGGTAAATGTATATGGTTTTCAAGATGTTTTTAAATTAATTGTTTTCTCTAGTAATTAATTATCTTTCTCTAGTGATTTTCTTTGTCATATCTTTCTGTATTCTATGTGGCAGGTCCTGTTAGAGTGAATGAAATATAAGCCATATTTTTTAATTTGAAACATTAACATAAAGAGTGTTAACTGCAGCCAGTATTAAGATATATTTTAGATTTGTTGTATAGTTCTGTATAAAACAGACCTTTTTCTCCTCTGGTTTGTGTGACAAATTGTACAAACGCAGGCAAATTTACATAAATGGAATTTGGACTTTTTAAATTGATGGCGAATGAAAACAGACTTGCGGGCATTACCATTCCGTAACATAATGCTCACTTAATGTTATTTTTCTGATTTAATGCCAATACTTAAATGTAACTAAGGATACTCTAAGTGGTATTTCTAGAGGTGGAGTTACTTTAGTATTACTTTAGTGTGTAATAGGGAATAACCTGCTTCTTTGCCATTATTTCATAAAAGATCTGCAGTTTTCCCTTACTTACATATTGTACTACATGCATATTGGCCCTGTATTCTATGAAACGCTAACTTTATTTCCATCATTTTATACTTTACCTGTATATGAAATATAAGAATCGTGTTTTGGCCCTTTCCACATCAAGTGAACCTTTGGAAGTCTGAATTATGCTGATTTTTTTTTCCCGATTTGTTCAATTAAAACTGCGTATTATAGATCTACATTTTACAGGGTATGACCAAACCAGAACGCTGCATTAAAGTGTGATTCATCACAAACAGCCAGTACATGGGCATGAAAGTGTGATTCATCACAAACAGCCAGTACATGGGCATGAAAGAATCAGTGTATTTGTAACCAACCACCTTGGAAGATGGATGCATGAAGCATAATATATATCCGGCTAAAAAAAAAAACCTATTTTGATAGACACCTGTTTTACCAGAAAGCAGAAAACGGTCATTTTTATTTCTGTTTTATCATTTCTGTGCTAAAGATAATATTTTGATATTGATTTTGCTATATTTTTATACTATATGTATTTATCTGTCATGGTAGTTTATACACTGTTTAAAATGGTATCTTTCATCTACCCAAATGCAAATAAATTGATATATGTATTCATGTATCTTTCAGTTTTATAAAATGTTACAATCTGCCTCTTTTTAAAAAGATTATTTTTTTTCTTTGCAATAACTTGTAAACCTGTTCCAAGGGCAATACTGGATGCCAATAATTTTATTTTTTTTTTCCTTGGTTGTTTAAATAGGAGGTACATGAACTTGATTTAGTCTAAAAATGAACAGAGAAGGTTTTTCAAGGCCAATTACAGCCCTACTATTTGGCCTTAGAATAAGGGTAGACAACCATAATCCTGGGGTAGCAGCATCCAGCAGGTTGTCCATCCTACCTGGTCTCCCATAATCCTCAGCTCATCTCAGGTAGATAGTAACGGTAAGGGGAGAGACCCTGCTGGGTACTGGCGCTCCAGGATCACAGCTGCCCACCTCAGCCTTTCTCGGTGAGTTAATTATTAACGATTACTGACGATTTTCTGATGATCCCTGCTCTGAGTGTCTGGTTTACAGCGACGCACTGGCTTACTCAGAATCAACATCTCTACGGTCACCCGCCTCATAGCACTTCAGTCAGCGACAGACCACATTTACGACAGCAGTCCTATTGCATTATAAGGAAGCGGAGAAAGTCCTACAGTGACGTTTTAGCGCAGTGCTTTACTCGCGTGTTTGAGGTGATGCAGGTGTAGACAAACCTACCGCGCTGCCGGACAGGTAAAGGTACAGAAGAATTATGTATAGTATATAATACTTGATGATGATGATAACTATCCATCCATCCATTTCCTGAAATTACTTGTTCTGTTTAGGGTTATGGGCGTCTAAGAGCTAATAGGCTATAGGCACGAGGCAGGGAACAACCCAGGATGGAGCGTCGACCCATCATAAGGCACATTTACACACAATTTACTCTACCGCACACGTACAGACAATCTCATAACTCCATGGCCTCCATGAAAACCAGAGTACAAGAGGAAACCCTACGATGACACGAGGAGAACACATGGAACTCTGGAACCCATAATGATAACCATGTTACTGGTTTATGTATTTACAATACTATATTACTTTCTGCTTCTCCACAATTAACTTTAATACCCCCACTTTGGCCATGGTACAACATTAACGTAGGCATAAGTCAGTTTTTTGGTATCGTAAGAAGAACATTGAGATGTGGTCTCTGTACTTCCCATTGTCTATCACAGACTTCATAATGTCGTTTAATACTCCCCTGCTAACTTGGGATATGTTTCCGAAAAACATAGTTGTTAATAACGTTACCAACATAGTTGGAACCATGCAACTGACAGTTGGTAAATGTACCCTTGAATTGGAATTTCCTTCTTAATCCACTAGTAATAACCGTCCATCAAGAGCTATGGTATATATTTTTTTCCTCATCAGGTGCTCTTGTGGAAACTGTATGCATGTCCCTTGAGAGAGAGGTTGTGCAGGTCAATTGGGCTTGAAAGTGGGCTGGTATATGTTAAGTTTGGGGACAGAATTGCATAATGTTTTATATCAGCCGGATGATTTACCACCTTTCTCAATGCAAGAGACACCACTGACCTGTTTTCACACGATTCCGAATTGTTGGACTTTTTTCTGAGAAACTGTAAACTAATCCTCCCGCGTATGTCACACCGCGTTCTTACTTACGGAGCACTGCCATTCAGTGCCGTCACCTCGAGTCGGCACAACACGATTCCCCAGGTGGAAACACAAAGGGTCAAAAATTGTTCACCAACTAAATGAAATAGAAGAGAGGGCCATGGGTCAGTTTACTTGTTTTGGAACAATGGGTCCACAAAGAGGTGAAGGTACAGAAAGCAGCAAAGGAAGGCCAAGGGGAAAGATGGCTTCTGAGGAGATTTGCGCGGCTCAAGTTGACCATGCCCTCATCCATGGGATGCCAATGGGGAGTGAGTACAGCTTCGCGGTAAATTCTACACTATATTCTGGACCTTCAGAAAGGCAAATAGGTTATTTGCATACTGTTCTATATATCTACCTGGAAGAGAAACTTATAAACTATTAGATGAGCTTCATGGACCAGAAGGTAGCGGATTCTTGAAGGCCAAGAAGTGAACTTTTCTGCATGAGTGTTGCTGGTGTTTCATCTTTCAAATCAAAAATCACAAGTGAAACACTAATTTAGGTTTATGCACGTCAAAAATACGTGCAACACAACTAGTATAAATATACGTTCTTTAGTTGAGTTTGTATATATTCCAAAATTTAACTCTAAATTAATGTTAAGTGTAATTATACTGGGTGTGGCATAGGTTGATCCGGAAGTCCTGGAGCTGAGCTGTGGCACGATTTAAGCACTGGCTGTATGCTGTCTGAAATGCATTGTATTGCTGTATGCTACCACGTACGCTTCATCTGGAGTTACCGTTTATTCCTATTTTGTAAACTGGACGGTTTACTGTAATTCCATAACTCCTATTTTAGTTGGACTGTGATTGTCAACTAACCCATTATCACACGCAGTTAAAAGGCAGGTAGGAACAAAACAGCGGCAATTATGGCAGCCTCACACATATCCCTTAGCGGAGAAGCATTAAGAATTTACATGAGCCTGTTTCATTGTCATTATATGTTGTTTTATATAGGTTCATTTAAATTACATTGAAACACTGGGGGGGGGGATGTTGTGAAAAACATTAAATAAACTTATATGTTTGAAATATTGATGTATGAGGACACTGGTGTTATATTTTGTCATTGGTGTTCCTGGATGAATTTTTGAGTGTCAACAAGTAAAATGTTACATTTGATGTTTTATTAAATGTAAAAAAATGGTTTCATAAGGTGACCCAGATTCAATTTTGAGATATATATATATATATATAAAATTTTAAAATTGTAGGTTTTTGATGTATCCCATTGGATTCATTGGCTTATATTTTTGATCTAAAGTATTGTGACACCAATGACGGAAAACGTAGAACAACCATAAAATAAATTCTAAATAAGCCTAATAAAACGAAGAACAAAAGTTAGGTTGTTTTAATTATGGTTGATAATGATAATTTTTTAACATTACCATTAATTGTTACTGAATAATAATAATAATAATGTCAGAAAATCTTATTTTGGAAATTATCACCCTGCGATGTAAGTCGGATCCATTCGAGTTGTTCTTGCAGTTTCGAGTGTGACAAGCCGCATTTATTCGAGTGTCACTCCAGAGTTGCTATGGCTTCGGAGCAGAAATCGGGCACATGTTTCCTCCAGGGTGTCCCGGATTGCTGTCGCTTTCCGTTTTTTTTATGATGTCGGGAAACGCTGCCAGTGGGGACACAAAACTGTGTTCCATAGATTTTGAGATTTTCGGAAATGTGCAGGGTAGGTACCTCCTTTTATTATCATTATTTCACTGCTTGCTGTTGCCGCACGCAGTCAGTACTTTCTAGACTTTTCCAAGCGCGAATGCCTAATTATAGCTACTGTGAGTGTGACCAGCGGTGCCAGCTTGTATATATTTCGGAGTATTAGAAACACAGTATGCACGTATGATCAAAGTTATAGTTCCAGAATTTATTACTATGAGTTTATCTGTTTTAATATATAAACTTAACACGATTAATATTGTTTTGTGATGAATTTCTTGCAATAAACAATTCTGGCTGGGCTACTGCACCTTAACCTATGGGGCGCCGTTTGTAAAGTTACAACACATTTTTTTACGTGCCACTTTTTCAACATTTAGTGCAATTTTCTGAC
>JABFDZ020000045.1:16193373-16203405 GCA_019775955.2 Pollimyrus isidori | reverse complement strand
CCCCCCCCCCCCCCCCCCCCCCCCCCCCCCCCCCCCCCCCCCCCCCCCCCCCCCCCCCCCCCCCCCCCCCCGGTTAGCCAGTGTGGCGAGAATGAGCTGGCAAGGGACACATAAGAACGAGGGGGTGTACACAGACGCAGATGCCAGGACGGGGAAGATGGAAGGACGTCACCCGTACCAGGGAAGGCAGAGAAGCAAAGATGCGGGACGGAGTAGCCTGAGAGCAGGTGAGGCGGCGAGGAGGTACACTGACCTAAGGGACCACGTATCTCTCAGATGGCCCCCCGCCTCCTCCACTACTGCCCACCGGTGTTGGTGTGCAGCACCAGTGCTACCCAAGGAGCCCCCCTTGTGTTTTATGTTTGCATGTCTTATTCGGTGTGTTGAAATGGAAATACAATTAGTAAATTAGTAGGTACTGCAGGAACTGCCAAAAAAAAGGTTCTGTATGATTTTCTGCAACTGCACTTGATTTTATTAGCGGCCAGTCTTTGCCCAGACCGGCTTACAAGAAACGGGGAAATAGATTTGCTCTTTAAATGTCTCTCCAATCATGGCTAATCGCTTTACCTTTTGTTTCCTGATTTTCCCTCCCTTTGCCTTTTTTAGATGATTCATCTGCCTAGGGAGTCTGAGGCTATTCTTTTTTTAATAATTCTTTTTATGTTAAAGTGGGGTGGCACGGTGGCGCAGTGGTTAGTGCTCCCTCACAGCAACATGGTCCTGGGTTCGGACCCGGGTCCTGTCTGTGTGTAGTTCAAACGCTCTCCCCGTGTTTGTGTAGGTTTTCACAGGGGGCTCCAGTTTTCTACCACGGTCCAGAAACATGCAGGATAGGTTGATGGATGAGTCTAAATTGGCCGTGTGTGTGTGCGCCTCACGGTGTGTCACGTGTTGGTGACTCCCCAGGGTTGGTTCCTGTCTGTTTTTCCTGGGATAGGCTCCAGTCCCCCCCACAACCCCAGTTGGGATTAAGTAGTTTCAGAAAATGGATGGATGAAATTAAAGTCTCATTTACATGTATGTCTAATCAAAAAATTATTATTATTAAAGTCCTCCACCAGTAAAATATAATAAACACACTTCACCCGAGAGTAGTAGAATGTACATGTAAGCTTACACTTTATAATCATAGTACAAAATAAAAAATAAACAGCCAACGACATTGTTTCACATTTTAGATCACATATTACATACAGATGTGTGTTCATATCCCTGGCTGGAATGCCGAACGGGACAGTGTGAGTTCATATCCCTGGCTGGAATGTTGAACGGGACTGTGTGAGTTCATGTCCCTGGCTGGAATGCCGAACGGGACAGTGTGCGTTCATGTCCCTGGCTGGAATGCCGAACGGGACTGTGTGCGTTCATGTCCCTGGCTGGAATGCCGAACGGGACAGTGTGCGTTCATGTCCCTGGCTGGAATGCCGAACGGGACTGTGTGCGTTCATATCCCTGGCTGGAATGCCGAACGGGACTGTGTGCGTTCATATCCCTGGCTGGAATGCCGAACGGGACAGTGTGCGTTCGTGTCCCTGGCTGGAATGCCGAATGGGACTGTGTGCGTTCATATCCCTGGCTGGAATGCTGAACGAGACAGTGTGACTGTTATGTCACGGAAAACATTAGTCAATGTGTAGTGAAGTGAAACTGAGAAAGTAATGATGAGAATATAAATACTTACACATATAAATTATATAAATGACATTAAGACAGGGGGCGGCATTGTGGTGCATGCTGCCCCACATTTCTGGGACCTGGGTTCGAGTCTCCCCCTGGGTTGCATGTGTGTCGAGTTTGTATGTTCTCCCCATGTTGTCAGGTACTCTCCCATCATCCAAAGACATGCTGAAACTAATTGGAATTACTAAAAGTGTGCCTGTGTGAGTAAATGGTGTGTAAGTGTGCCCTGCCGTAGACTGGCCCCCCATACAGGGTTGTTCCCTGCCTTGTGCCCACAGCTTCTGGGATAGGCTCTGGATCTGGGCAGAGGGATAAGTGGTTTGGAAAATGGATGGTTGGACATTAAGACATTAGGACATGCTCAAGGAAATACAGGTAACCTCTGAGGAAAGATTATGTGTTGGCACGCAGGTGGAATGTGCAATAAATGATTAACTTTAGTTTCAGAGTTATGTGTCATGACTAGGGCTCAGGATTCAGGTACAAACATGTATTGGCTTTCACATTTCCAGTAATCCAGTAATTCTAGAGGTAGAAGGGTATGGAAAGAGTATGGATTAAATGAGGGGGAAGAGTGATGGGGCTGCCTGGGGGAAGATATATTTGTCATTCTGGCAGCATCTTTTCTAGTTAAATATGCTTCTTTTTAAGGATGCCTCAATGATTTCATACAGTCAAAATAAGTCATAAGGGTACCTCTTGGAAAAAATAGTCTTTTTCAGCATATTTGGTAATCTCCGTTTCAGCAATTCAACAGAATTCACACAAAATCTAAGTCTTCCCTTTGATGAGTAAAGTACGCATCGCATCACTGGCCTTCCTTCTGATGCCCTTGGGTAGCTTTGTTGATCTATGCTTGGTGGGACCTCTACCTCAATGGCTATGCCAGGGTTCCCCAACCCCAGTCCTAGAGGGCATGAAAATCTATCTTGTTTCTCTGCCGAAATATGTCAAAAAAAAAATTAAAGGGGTATGCTTAATTTTTTCATGACTGTATTCTATCATATGCATTTTACAAAGAATAATACATAAATCTTTGCTGCAACAAGCTTAAGTTCTTCTTTCCAGGAATAGGGAGCGTCCTTTCCTTTGAGACAATGACCTCAGTTTAATGCTGTAATCAATTTTTCTCAAAGCGAAACAGCTGACATAATTCTGTTTTTGTTTTTTTCATGGCTGTTGATAATGAAAACAAGTTAATGTGCCTGGTGACAGTTTAAGGAAGGTGGCATGGCAGCTGAGAAAGTTGCAGTGTTGCCTCTAGAGATTTGGGCTTGAATCTGGGCCCAGTACCATGTAAGCATAGTCTCTCAGTAGCAGCTTGGAGCTGTACTGTCCTCAGATTGATGACATGCCAGTAATGTGACCTGGTGATACATAAGTGCCTTTAGTTCATGAATGAGCAGTTGGCGGCATACAGGGTCAGAGTGCAGTTTACACATGGCTTAAGCCAAGGAGACTAAGGGGGACATGATCCAGGTCTATAAGATTCTAACGGCTCTGGATGCTGTTCAGCCAAATGGCTACTTCAATATTATTCTGAATACTAGAACTCGTGGCCATAAGTGGAAATTAGCAGGAGAACATTTTAAAATGAATTTGAGGAAGCAGTTCTTTACGCAGCGTGTAGTTAGGGTATGGAATAGTCTTCCTGCTAGTGTAGCGCAAGCAGGAAGCTAGATAAGATTTTAACAACTCTGAGCTATTAGTTAAGTTCTCCCCAGACAAGCTTGATGGGCCGAGTGGCATCCTCTCGTTTGTAAATCATCTTATGTTCTTATGAGACTTCCCTAACTGGGGTAGAAGTCATTCAATATGGGGGGATAGATACATAAGATAAGAATCTGTTACTGCACATAGAGCAACGAAATCTCACTGCAGTCGGCAGAACAGGACATATCATCCATACATTTACTGTAACTGATTGTCCTATTCAGAGTTGCGAGGGGTCCTGAACCTATCCCATAGGCTGCAGGTACAATGGAGTGAATAGCCCCGGATGGGCCAGCCCATCACAGGGCACACTCGCACACCATTCACACAAACATGCAGACCTATGGGCAGTTTGGACACTCCAGTTAACCTCAGCATGTATTTGACTGTGGGGGAAACCGGAGGAAACCCCATGACAACATGGGGAGAACATGCAAACTCCACACACGTGGAACCCTGGCGGAGACTCGAACCGTGGTCCCAGTGAAGTGAGGCCACCCAGATCACTGTGCCACCCATACAGCATGCACAATATTCATAAATGATAAATATATCAAAAGAAGGGAACACTCAAATACACCGTATACAAAAAAAGTATTAGAGAAAAGTCTTAGTATGGTACTTGAGGAACAGTTAAAAAGGTAAAAATACTGTGTGAACAGTAGAATGAAATATGACTGAATCCATGAATCTTCAGATGTAAATCTCACCACTTAAAATCATATCAGCTATCCACCTCTGACTCAATCTCCAGTCCTTCCCCTTTTGACTTTCCAATACAAAATTAGCACTTTCAGTCGTTTACAGTATATGTAGTTTGCAGTCTGATTGTTGACTTTCTTGTAACGAGGTCCATTCCCTTCATCTTCCCATGCTTTGGATGCGATCACCTTCTCTTTGTGAATGTTTAACGTGTTTACTACATTCTATAAAACGTCATTGAAAGAATCAGGCACCGTGGCGAATGGCAAGAACTATGCATGTGGTATTGAATGCACTTAGGCTTTGATGGTATAAAAGATGTACCGAACATTAACCTTTTTCTCTCTGAGATGCATCTCCTGGTCTCCCGCTGAAATGAGAGCCGCCGGTTTAATTTGCTTAAAATATGTTATTTGGTCTAATGCATTTATAGATATGGATCTTTACTAAGCACATTGACCACTGTGCATACACAGCATCTTCTACACACTTAACCAGTAGGTCTCAAAGGAAGAGTATTCAGGTACAAAGACTCCTGGTCAGAGTTCAGTGTAATACTGTAGCCTGAATGATTTAGTGTCCCTGCTCAGGAAGGCAGCATAGACGCAGTATTTTACCAAATCTATTGCCTAATTGGAAGATTCCTACAAGAACTATAGAGAAAATGACATTCTGTATATCTGCCTATTAGTGAGTTATTGCCATATTATAAGAATGTGTGTTGTAGTATTGTATACTTCTATAATTTAATATACTAAGTTACTTTAAAATTCTCTTTCTTTTTGCAATAGGCCTTGGCAGGTTTTATGTGTGATCAGCATTGTGCAGTACTGTCAGCTATGTACATGCAAAGTTCAAGAAATGCTGGCGATAACCTGCCTAAAAATCATCTTTGAGGACAGAGGTCATGGAGAAAGTATCACTTTGTTAGCTCTGAGGTTCACAAAGACTGTAAATGTCCTTTTTTTGCTTATATGGATAACTATATAGTAACATTTATAACCAAAAGACAAGCCCTAGGGTGTGTCCGAAATTGCGCACTTGCGTCAGTGCACTGAGATGTAGCACGTAGTGCGCACTTCCTTCTGTAGTGCACACTACCATGGGTAAGTGCTGTCCTAAATGGAACACTAACGTTTTGCACTTACCGGAAGTGACGGACTAGCATTTGATTGCGATTCTGGAGGTTCAATAACAAGGAGTAACTAACATTTACAAACTTCAACATAGGTTATACATGTTATAAATGTTCTATCTACGACCGCCTACCTGGCTAAAAAAACTCCTGACATTTACGTGTGCGAACAAGTCGATATAATCGCAAACTCAAATTATCCATAACTGTTATCAGAGAGAGAGTGACAGGCTACACACCACAGTGTACATCAGTAAAATAAAGTTATTAACGTTACTTACATTTATCAGAATCAGAAACCCTTTATTCATCCCGCCATTATTAAAAATTTGCCGAAAGTTCCTCTCCTTACGCTACGTAGTCAAAATGGCGTCCGTTTAGCACGAGTAGTGTCCATCGCTCTGCACTGCGTTTTCTGGCCGCTTTCAGTGCACCATCCGGGTACTTTCGGTGCACTGGATTTTAGCTTGGGTGTCAGTGTGAACGCACTACGCACTAAAATCGCGCACTAAAAGCGCACAAGTGCATGATTTCGGTCTCTCCGTTGACGTTGCAGCTGTATATGCACTCTCTTGAGTCTTCCGTTATGTTAAATAATTGTAAAATCATCAGAACCACTTTTAGTCAAAGTTACATTGATATTTATATTTCGGCAGTTTCTTTTACATTAAGAAGGCTCTTCTCTTTTCATGATGTGCACATTGACCATTCTTGGCGATGGTTCTCGGTTATATGCTTTCTTTCGGTTAACATGCAGTGCCAACACATGGTTAATGTTCCCGTCCTGATGTCACATCTGTCAGAATGCATGTTTGTCATGTTTTGTGGATGGAATGGGATGGAATAGCGCGCCACCTGTACGGAACTGGCCTTTTTAATCAGGGTGGACTAACCGCCACACGATGTTTATTTTTACCAACTGACTTATTCATATTGTTGTAGGGATGAATATTGAGTGGATCGCCTTAGCTGGGGAAAACATTGTAAATAAGAGCCGTCACTGTTCGGTCCGAATTAAAGAGAATGATTTCCCTCCGAAGGAAAGTGTGGCTCAGCAAGGTGGGCAGCCCCAGTTCCCGCATCGACCGCGCCGATTTCTCCAACGAGCGCGAGATCTCCAAGCTGGACTTCAAGGGCTTCTTCACACGTTACTGAGGACCAGGTTCTTCCTTCCTGCACGGGGTAAGCGGCCACAGTCTGAAAGCAGCGGCCACAGTCTGAAAGCAGCTGCAGGATCCCTGCTTGCGATACACGTTACCAGTAGATTTACTTTTCAATGTTAAAATGACTGTAAATTACTGATAGATAAAGATGCTATACTGTCATTGTAAGTATTGATCACAACTACAAAGATGTACTACAAAAATGCAACAATGTATTGTGCTGAACTGATGTTTGGTTGTGTGCGGAACTGGAGAAAATAAGAGCGTGCAGAAGAAGTTAGGGAATTAATAAAAAAAATATAAAACAATATTTACAGTAGTAATATTGGTAAAAGTCCTTCCAGGATGATAAATTCTAGCCTTTAGGTGAGAGGCCCAATTCCTTAATCACATTTAAAGTACAAATTTAACTCAGCTATAAATTTATAAACCTAACCAATAACCATATTTTAATCTGGTTTAAGCTCTTCTTTCATTATTTCCAATCATTCGATCATCATCATTTTCAATGTTTTGCATCTCCTTTTGTCTCTGTCATTAAATGCTCTTTCTGTTTGTACAGGCTCAGTGACCCTGCATCGTTTATGAAATTATTATGTGAGGCAGTAGATTTAGCCGAATAAAGAGAATTTATTCTGCATTTTGAGTGCTGATTTTTAATTGTAATATTGTAAATATTGTATGTATTTAAATAATTGTATGCATTTAAATAGTGTCTGTATTTCAAGAAAACACATTTTAATTATATCATACATGTATGTGTTTCACCATATTACATCTGAGTTATTTTTATAAGTGCACTGCAGTACCAATAAGAATAATTGTTGTAAAGCCGTGTAATTTTTGTACTTTTTCATTCTACTTTTGAACAGTTCAGCAAGGCTGCATTTCTCAATGAGTCTGACGCGTATCTTAATGTATTTTTGACCATGTTGTTGATGAGATATTTTAGAAATATGTGCTTCAGTTCTGTTCTCGTGTTTTAGCATCATATTAGACTTTCAAATTGAAAGTGCTATATATAACAGGCCCCAGGGGGGAAAACAGAATAACCCCCCCCCCCACATGCCCAGATTTTCTGTACTTGCATATTCTGACGCTGGGTGTCTTAAGCCGAGTGCTAGATGAGGGAAGCTGAGTGACACCAAATAGCTCTGCTAAAGATAATAAGGAGACGCCCTCCTTGCGTTTAATACGGGGCTGACTTTAGCACCAGTGAGTGCGACCAAATGCTTCTTGTAGCTATTGAGCACAGCCTCCCATGAAGAACTTTTGCATTTTTCCATGCAGAACTGTTTGAGATCAATCACATTTATTGGTTTATAAGGGCGAGTTGCTCAGTTCAGTAGAATTTAGGTTCGGACTGACTGGGGCAATATATAATATATATATATGAGCTGTTCTTGTGACATTCTGAGCTTTCCGGAATAGGTTTGGCATGTCAGATCAGTGATTTGCTGTGGAACCCAGTTGTATGGAGTGGAATTCATGGTTCCCAAACCCTAACACTATTGCTACAGCCCTTCTCCACTGATTTGAGTTTCCCGTTGTACAATGCAGGTCTTCATTTTCATGGAATGAAGTCACACAAAAGTACTGCTTACTTACTCATGTTGATTTTAGGAAGAACTTATAGTAAAACCCATTCAGCTGTGGCAAGATGGAGCTGCAGATCCCTGGACATTGTTGCAGGATTCCTGTCGGTGATTTTACGCTTCGTTTCAGGAGCGGTCATGCGCCCTCTTTGGGGACTGAAGGCTGGCCATCCGCCTGTGACATACCGCGTCACCCGTCATGTTCCAGCCTTTCGTGTGACACGCCCACCTTGTTACCTCCTGGATTTCCCCGATGGTTTTCACCTGTGTGGCGTTGCCGTGCGCCAGTCTTGTGCTTTGTTCAGTGTATGTAGTCTGTGTCAGTGTATGTAGCCTGTGTCAGTGTATGTAGTCTGTGTCAGTGTATGTAGCCTGTGTCAGTGTATGTAGTCTGTGTCAGTGTATGTAGTCTGTGTCAGTGTATGTAGTCTGTGTCAGTGTATGTCCTAGTGAAGCGGCATTGATGTCTCTTTGTCGGCGTGATTTCTGTAATAAACCCTCCTTCCCCGTCACCTTGCCTCAGATCCTCTTTCGTTCGCCTCGCCCGCCCGCCGACCGTTACACCGCCCATCCACCTTTTGGATTTTTTTTAGGATACATAAGCAAGCAGAGTGTTGAAAATACTGTAATTTGTTCAGATATATGGAAACGTGGCCAATACATGGATCAGCGTTTCAGCGTCAGCGACACTGAGAAGGGGTGAAAAGGTGAGCAATGCCAAGGAGAAAGAAAATGCAGAACCAGAAATGTAATATGCAGCTGAAAGGTAGCACACTGATCAAAGACAACAATAGAATTAAATCACTATTAAGGGCACGGGGCCCTATTTACATCAACTTCAAGTTCGGCAGAAATGAATACATTTGAACCAACTAGAAGAATTTTCTCCCCTCAAAATACTGAATAACTTTGAAAACTAAACAAAGAAAATACAAGTGTGCAACTGATAAAAGAAGGCTGAAACACCATCATTATCAGAAAAGTCGTACAACAAGCAAACCTGACATATACAAACCTAATTACTTAAGGGGCTCGAGGATTCACTCTGTTCTGGTTCCAGTCATTAATGACCCTGTTTATATTGGAAAGGTAACAGAAAGGTGATGCAAAGGGGATATATGTTCTCAGGGGGAATGACCCTAGATTACATTTAGTTTTATTTACGTTATTTTGCAGACAATTTTGGCCAAAGCGATGTGCAAGTATGGTAAACAGCACGTGACCCTCTATGCTCCTTTGAACTGAACTAGAGACATGAGGACGTCCATCTTCCTGGCGTTACAGTCCCCATACTACCAGCCAAGACAGGGGTAGGCAGCCCTGACGCTGGAGCTCAGGTGTCCGGCAGATTTTACATCCTATCTGTTGAGTTACTATGTGCCTGAGATCAGCTGTGGTTCATCAGAGAGCAGGTAGGATGTATTACACAGATAACTAGTTATGTTATTTGACAAATTCAAAATTCACTCATAGTCACTTACAGCCCTATTTGTGGATACATACATGGAGCTCTCTTTACACTGTAAGTACAGTAGGGCTGTACATCCATCCACAATCCAAGAGCTACACCCAGCAAGCAGAATCCCACACCATTCTGTTCCGGAGCTTATGAAGGCTGGGTTTGTTAGCTTGATGTGGACAGATGGCATCTCCCTACCCACAGCTCAGATGTTCTGTTATCCTCGGGTGAAAGAAAACTGATCCTGCGACATTTTGAATAGTTGTGTTAATGAGTCTTGGTTATACAGCTCTGATCACTTTAGCTACCGGGACTTTGGGAGGAATCCTGCACATCACAGGCAGAATACGCACATCTACCATATGTACCATAGGCACACAATGGGGGCAGGACTGACACCCCAGCCTTCCCACTGCAGTACCATGCTGCCCTACAGTAAACACAGAGCCTCAAACAACCCATCCGTTGGTGTGTTTCCTGAATGATCATGAGATGATCGATAATTATCCATCCATCCATCCATTTTCCAAACCGCTTATCCTTACAGGGTCGCGGGGGGTCCGGAGCCTATCCTGGAAGCAA
>JABFDZ020000045.1:16178652-16189632 GCA_019775955.2 Pollimyrus isidori | reverse complement strand
TCACTATGTTTGTTACCATATCTGCTAATTCTGTAAACCTTTATGAACGACTAAGGAACTGCTGAAGGAAGTCATGAGTAACGAGTGAAATACCTCATGTGTCATGTCTGTAGCTCAGCAGTTATTAAGTATTTGTGCTCCATCAAATAAAGTGTGACCTGTTTATGTCAACATAGCACCAGTATTACATATCGTTTACACCTTTGAGCTTAGCAGACTGATGGGTGGACCAAGGGAGCTGAGATGAATGTGACGTCCACGGCAGCGTACAGCAGAGACAGCACTCAGAGAAGCGACTTCCAGGCCTGCCCTGGAAGCCTTGCAGCCTGCACCAGATATGGAATGAATCCCAATAAGTATCCGGCATCTGGCATTGGTGAGGAGTAATCTGCTACTGGCCAATATGAGATGCTGAAGAATAGATTTACTAACAAACCTCGGTGTTCATATCCGGCTATATAGTTATTACCTTTTCTTCCGTTATTGGTAAATCCTAATCTGGAAATGTCAGATTTCAAATATCCCATACATAATCTGTTCATTTAGGATTTGAAACAATCCATGAGCTCTGTGGCACAATTTTTCAGAAGTATTTTAATACATAAATATGACGTTTGCCCATATTCAATATAGTTCTGTAGTTCCAAAAATGAAACCATGACCTGGGAGCAACAGTAGGTCTAATACAATGACCATAAGATGTCAGCCAAAAAGGATTTGGTTGACAGCACTCATTAGATTGACCAATACTTCGAACGATGGAAAAGTCCAAGGAACTCAGTGAAGATCTAAGAAGGAGAATTGTAGATTTACACAAGTTTGGAAAGTCTTTTGGAGCCATTTCTAAGTAACTGTAGATTCCAAGATCATCAACGACTGTATGTAAGTACAAGTAATTTGGATCTGTCATCACTTTGCCCAAACTGCCTCCCTCAGTCGAAAGGTAATTGGATGCGATAGTCAGGAAGAACCCAGGAACCACCGAAGCTCAAGCCTGCGATGAACTGGACCACCAGTGTCACCGTCCACAGTGAAGCAAATTTTACATCGCGACGGGCTGAGAGGGTGCCGATTAAGAGAAAAGCCTCTCTTCCAAAATCAGTACCTTCAAACTCACCTGAAGTTTCCGGCTGTTCACATGGACGAGCCAAATGCCTTTTGGGGAAAAGTTTTATGGTCAAATGAGACAGAGATTAAGTTAAATGGCCACAATGACAAGTTTGAATGAGTGAAGAACGCCATACAAACTGTTGAGCATGGCGGTGGCCGCATTATGCTCTGGGGCTGTCTTGCAGCCAGTGGTACTGCTGCATTGCACAAAGTGGATGGAATAATGAAGAAGGAGGAACTACCACCAAATTCTTGAACTTCACCTCAAATCACCAACTAGACGGTTGAGACTTGGACACAATTGGGTGTTCCGACAGGACAATGGTCCCGAACGAACACACATCAAAACTGATTTTGGAATGGATAGAACGGGCCAACATTAAGCTTCTGGTCTTCCCGAAGCCCCCGACCTCAACCCTATTGAAAATTTGTGGACTATGCTTAAATGCCGGGTAGCAGCAGACCCGAGGAAGACTGGCTGACACTGCAAAGTGTCGCAGAGCTTCTTGGTTTGTGGGTCTCGCTTTATATGCTTCGTATGGTGCTGGTGTACCCCGATTCTGGCACTCCGCAGCGACACCAGCAACAAAGGGTTTGGCGCAGTGCTGTTGCGGGTGGGATCTCCAGGAGCAAAGGGTGGTGATGTCATCAGCTGCACACTCTGCCGCCCTGAACAGAATTACCGATCGTGTGACCTGCTGTGAGCCACTTGCAGTCGTAGAAGCATTTTGCTGCTTCCGCCCATATCGCTCTGGACGTCACGTCCAGCTGTGTACCGACCGACCACGTGGCTGCAACCCTGAGGGAAAGCTGGCATTCTGGCTGTAGGAGCTCCAGAGGTACTAGTTCAAGATCCAGCACCAGCAGGGCAAGCTCCCTGGCAATGATGATGTCCGCTCTCTTCACCTCCGTGAGACCGGAAACTACCGTAACTCCTGCCGCGCTAAGGAGTGCAACCACAGCTTAACAGGACGTGGACATTAAGGAGGACTAGGGGTAGCCTTGGGGCCGCTTCTTTTGATCCAGCTGCCGTCAGGACACAATTCCGTTTGTCCAGTACTGTGACCTGTGTACCACCCAGAAGAGACCAAGCTGCCTGACCAGAGTGCTGCAGCAGACGTATTAGGTTGGGGTGCCCATGGAGAGGGCCAGGGTGGGGACACGATAGGCCCTGTTCTCTGTGGCGGCGCTCGGAAATGTTACGGCCTCGTGGCCATGGGTCTGCTGCGTTAAATGGCCTGCGGCATATGTAGTTCCCAACCAGAACGTAAGGACCACAGTTGAAAAGCGAGAAGAGAAGAGTTCTTCTGCTGTTTCAGTGTGCCAGAGGAGCTTCATAAAGACCAGGGATGAGACTTCCGGGTGCAGGTTTTTGGCGAGGTCTTCAAGTGGCTGGGCATTGTGAAGACCTGCATTACCTGTGATGTAATAGGCTGGGGGAGCAGTTCAGTGGCACTCATCATACGGCTCACCATCCTGGTGGCCCACCACCACCACCAGCATATCTGGGACAGCCACCTGCCCCTGAAGGCATAGCGGGCAGCATGCTGGCCGTGCCGATGTTCAGGCAGGAGCTGGTGGCCTTGGTGTTCAGTCAATCAGAATTTCTGAGCATTCGATCTTCAAGCAGCATCGTTTACGTTTCTTTTTTTTTTCTCTTTTTTTTCGTGCCCACCTCCCCCTCTTTATTTGAAGTTGTAGTTTATTGTCATGTGTACCAGGTACAGCGTACAGAGCACAATGAAATTCTTACTTGAAACCCCCCCGCAGACAGAACATAAGATCAGATACACACATAAGATAATACACACAAGACTTAGAAGACAAAGACAAAGTGGTGTAGCAGCAATAAATAATAATAAATAGCCTAAGTTGCATGGTTTTTGTGTGCATAATGTACAGTGACAGTGCATAGTGTGAAGTATTTTAAATGAAAGTTACAGTGTAAAGATGATCAATTCCAGTGTGGCCACTCCGAACTCACCCGCCCCGGTACCGTGGTTATACAAAAAAGGGGGGAGAGGAAGAGACACAGAAACACCAATCTTAACAATAACAGATATTATTCACCATCGTTTACATTCCTGTGCCTTTTTTGTGCCACGGACTTCCTCATAAAGCCAGCAATAAAATAAGCATACAAACAACTTGTATCTGTATGCGTTTAACATTTTAATGCGTTATATGCTTCATGAGTGCAGTGTATCTGTTTATGTTCCTATTATGAATTTAAACCACAAATGCCTTGGCACTTTGGTTCTGTTTTCGTTTTATTGGTTTTACGCAGTTCCAACAGTTAGTCCCGCAAATATCCAGAAACCTCTGCTGGAGAAGATATGTTTCATCCACCAGTTTGATTCAAGGAAACCACAGGACCAACCATATCAAGGAAAGGTAAAGATCGTACATCACTGCTGTGTTAGTACGGCCTCTGACCTCTAACATTTATGGCTAAGCTGTATCTGACTCGGCTGCTAGCATTGTGCCAATAATGTCGCGAGGCTCGTATAAAGCCTCTTCCCATTTCCTATCATTAACGTAGGGAACGGCTACTCTGACTGCATCGTATGTCTCCCTGATGGGTTTGGCTCAGCTTTCCAAAGGAATATGAAGTGTTACGACACTGTTTCCGAGATCTGTGTACATCTGCGAAGGCAACGCGCCTTGATTATTTCATTCAAACGTACAGTATAGCACTGCAGAATAATGAAAATCAAGTTAAAATCACAGCTCTGTTAGGTTTATAAAAGGACACTCAACAGGATTTGAGTGTAGCTCTTTCAGATTTGCATTTCTTTAGTAATACTGACGTTACAAACTTCAGTCAATCATGCGTCCTTCACTGACACACCATCAGTGTCGGTTCCCGGAGTCATTGGGTGTTTCGGATCTTACAACAGACCCCCAAGTGGCTTTTTGAGGTCCCCAAACATCACGTCTTTTCAGCCAGATCCATCTTGGTTCCCCCTCTGCAACCCCCGCGCTGTTGTTGAGCGTGCTCTCTCGCTTGCACCTCTGATGTGCAGTATTCTGTAGGCCTTGCTGGGGGAATGGTCTGCAAACTCTTGGCCGCACACTTCCACCGGCATGCACTCGGTTCTCCACCCATTCCCCAGGAGACCTCCAGCGGTTCCAAGGACTTTCCCCCTCGGCCTCTCCTGCACCTCCTCCATCTGCTCCTCCCAAGGCACAGTTATCTCCAGGAGGACGAGCTGTTTTGTGGCCTCAGAGACCATGACGATTTCGGGTCTCAGAGTGCACTGGGTGATGTGTGCTGGAATTTCCAGCTGCCCATCCAGGTCAGCTCTCATCACCCAGTGTCGTGCTGTGTAGAGCAAAGCCGACACAATTGTTCTTGGTTCTTTTCACGGGCGACTCTCCTTGACAAATGCAGTCATCCTGGCTGTAGCCTTGACATCTCTATTCTTGCTGATCTCCCTTGCCGATTGCATGGTCTTGAGGTCTTGGTCATCTCTGCAGAGATAATGTCCCTCTTCCAGTGTTCTGGAGCAAATGGAAAAAAAATATTAAAGTTCTGAAATAATCTTGGGTAATTTACTATAATTACAGTGAGGGGTATTCTGGCTGACAGCATTTATTTATTTTTATTTAGACAGGGAACTGAAAATAAACGCGCATGTTGCTGCTGTCTATCATAGCTATCTGTTGTTGGCAGAAATGATGGCAAAGGCCATACTGTATGAAATTCAATAGATGGCAAATTAGGGTGATTTTGTTAGATGGCTGGTTATACTACCATTAAGTATTATAACAGCCTTATTAATCTATTTTTTTTTCTTTCCTTCACCTTCCATTTTGAGGTTAGCTAACTATCTAAAACCAAGTCTAATAAATGATTGTTAATCTGGTCATATCAGCTCAATCTGTCGTGCAAACTTGTAATCCACTTTTAGCCCGTAACTATCTATGATTTTAAGACCTTGACTTTAACAAACTGCTTAATTGTACAGAAAGCACAATTGTATACATATCTTCCATATTACTAATATCATCTATATAATCTCTAAGTCATATTTCTGTAATGTGTAGACTCTTAACGTGGATGGGGGATTTGTTGCATAATTTGCTGTTTTTGAATAGATGCTCGTTAAGTTCATTTTTATCGTTTTCTCCTGTCTGAGCCTTCATGCAGCAAGGATCACTATGGGCCGTGGCCTCCAACTAGTAAATGAAGTCAGCGGCAGCTGTAACTCGCAGGCATTCTCTGCCTTTCGATGAATAATTTTTAGTTTGTTTCCCTTTGTAGCACCGTAGGACTTTTGTGTGGAGTGAGTTCACAGCTCTTGGCAGAAACAGCCCATCGCCGGACCCAGAGGGGTCAAGCCGGCCGCCGGGGCGGCGTAAAACACGAGGAGGAGATGGGATGAGCTCATTGCAGCTGGAGTCCCACCCAGCCCAAAATATGCCAGAAGCAGCGGGATCAAAAGCAGCTATGAAGGCAGCTGGGGCCAGCACCCATCCCCAGAACAATCTACTGGCAGCTGGGGCCAGCACCCATCCCCAGAACAATCTACTGGCAGCTGGGGGGAGGCCGCACTCCCTGCTGAAGGGAGGGGCTCTGTCTACATTTGGCTTTCGTTCCTGAGCCGCCAAAATTCCAGGGTCGTAGCTGCGTGGTGCAGCCTTCTGCGTGCGTGATGACCTATCGCTGCTTCGGCAGCGAACCGGACCCAGTGCAGATAATGTGTGCAGCTGACAGAAGGAGGACCAGCCAGGCAGCTCTCACTGCAGCAGGATTCTGACAGTGCACGTGTTAGAAAATGATTAGATAATTGAATTATATCGTGTTGCATTTGGAATATGTACAGATTATGGTTTAAGAAATTAGTTTTATTGTTGATTGTTAAATGATCATGGATTAGTACGGTAACATTTCTGCGAAGCTGGCTTTAGCTGAACTTTTTTGATTTCTCTGTCTTTCTGATGGTGATTTTGACTTTGGTCTGTATTAGACCAACACTGTTTCAGCCTCCTAGTTGCAGCACCTCCGTTTCCTCAGCTTTAACGCTTTTATTTACTGAAACCTGCTAGAACCAAATAAGCCAAGAGCATAAGGGACTGTCTAACAATTCAGTGCTAACATTGCATGCCATTGAATTAGATTGATGTCTTGCTTTGTATACACAGTATACTTGTCCAACTGTGACAAATTCAAAAATCAATAAGCTTTACTTACTCTGACAGACAATGGTACCAATTTAATACAGAATGTGGTTTATTCTCAACTGCAGTGAAAAATGCTATAATATGCATACCACCGTATGTCCTAAGTGTTTAATTCGCATTTAGTCATTTGATAACAAACACATATTTCGTCGCTCTGTGTTCTATACCGTGTGCAAACGCACAGAAAGAATGCACATTAATAATTAACGCACAAATGTGTAACATACATTATGCATATGGGGCAGTGTGGCTCAAAGAGTTTGCGGCGTCAGGAGTTCGAATCCTGTCCTTGGCGAGATAGTCGCGCCCCTGCTGGGTCATTGAACGCGATCCTCAACTCCGACCACAAAAAAAAAATAAAACTCCAAAGGTACCGTTTGGCCGTCTGAACCCTGTACTCCGACTCCAATCTTTGCTCTCGTACGTATTTGAAAAGCAGAGCAGGATCCAAAAAGCCACATTGCAGTGTAGAGGTACAAATGATAAATAAAGCTTTGTTATTCAAAATGCTCTTATTCTTGGTGCTGCGCGTGGCGCAGCCTTGCTGCTATGCCCCATACCGGCATCAGACAATTTACTTGTTATGTTATCCTTCATCTTCCCATCACTGATGCTGTTCTGATAGTACATTTCGCCATCAGGGGCAGCAGCCACTGTGTCTGTGATTGGATGGTTGCTGGGTTAAGCCTCTGCTCAGCGGAATCATCACGGCTATGGCCCTTCAAGCAAGGCCCTTAATCTCCAGCTCCATGGTCGCGGCTCTTCACGGCCAAACTTGCTCTCACCTACATGTGTGTCAGGGAGAGCAAGATGGGCAACAAGGGAATTTTCACATGAGGGATATTTAAAACAGTATCAGTATTTACATTTTGTTGCTGATGCTATACCAAATTTGAAAGAAAAAGATTATAGAAAATATATTATTATTATTATTATTATTCATCCTAAACTGTGTGATCCGATGCGCATCCACATTCTAATTGATGGTTCTGCGTGGAGTTACAGGAAACCTGCAGGCTTGCCAGACACTGTAGAGCAGAAGACTGGTGTTCACCCTGGATGGGATGCCAGGTCACTGCAGGGCAAACCAGAACTGTTCACTTTCAGATCCCAGTGCTCCTCACTGCATATTTTTGGACCTTGCAAAGAATTGGCCCTGTGGGCTGCAAGTAGATGTAATGCCACGATATTAATGAAAATTGCTTACATTTATATAAATGTACAAAAATATACCAAACAGGTCTGCATGTCTTTCAGCTTCCCTGATTGTGGTGATCTTGTCACCAGCTGAGACCATTAATTGATGATCTCATTAAATGACTTCTCAGTGAAAAACAAAAAGCCATATTAAAATTATTTAGAAAAAGCAGCAGATCCATTTGCTAAGATTCCATGTCCCTGTTCAAGGTCACTTGAGCAGTTTACTTAAACTATTCAGTTGCATAAATGATTGCTTTGGACAACAATTACATCTTTTCAGGAGGGTTTAGCTTGCGTGACACCCATGCTGTTATTGGGGTTTAAATCTCCCTATCTTCACCCAAAGGTGTGCTTTTAATGTACAGGCCTCCCAATATCCAACCCTCTCCCACGCCCTTGTCTGAGTCACATGATCCTTAGCCGCCCCCCCCCCCCTCAAGTGCCCCTCCATTAAATTTGCTGAATGGCAAGGGACCCTTTAATAAAGTTTGCAGAGATATTAATGTATACAAAGTGTATGAAAAGTATGCGGGGCAATTTGCTAAATGGTTTTAGAATAATTATTTTTAGGGGGACTGAAGACCCTAAGAAGAGTCTAGAACCGCTTATGCTTATCTAAAGGTTATTACTGTTATATGATAGGAGGGTCCAAGGACTCGAGGGCTGGCGTTTCGGTGTGAACTCAAACAGCAGAGATTGGAAGCAGGATTCCAAGGGATCAAAAAGGGAAAGCTAATGCGGGAAGGATACAGGCAAGAGAAATGACGTTAATGACTGGACTGGGGATGACGAGACGTATAGGCACTTAAATAGTCCAAACAAGGGGCAGCAAGCATCATTTGCGGCCCATCAGGCTTAATTTTAGCTTAAGCAACACTGTACAGTAATGTAACTGCAAAGCACGGCACCGATGAGAAACCTATGCCCCGCCACGGGAGCGAACACTCCCATTTTCTCCCATGCATGCGCCCCCCCTTGTTATTATTTTCGTGCAGTGCTGCGCGGAGTCTCCGCCTCCCTCCCTCCGGTTCTCCCCTCCGGATCAGTGCAGCAGTCGGCAGTACCAGCCCAGCCCAGAGGTAGTGCGCAGCCCCTGCTTGCTCTTCGCATCCCTTACTCCTCCGCTTCCCCTTCCCGCAGCGGGCTAGGCTGCGCTAGATTCAGGTTTCACGCCAGATACGTGAGTCGGTGAGTACTGGGGCTGACCCTTAAAACCCTCAAACCAAATTACAGAGCTTTTGCATCAGGTTAAGCTTGGTCGAAGGTGAAGGTCGATGCGGAGTTTAGTCGTGCTTGCGTATTTCGTTAAAAATCAGATTATTTGGGAACATGTGGCAATCGGTACATTTCTAGGGGTTACCCGTAGGATTATTCAACATAAGGTAGTAAATACCTTAGTAGTAAATATACAATTATACAGGGGCGTTTTTTTAACGGCTAGAGTTCATTGTACTGTGAATTTTATGTATTTTACTGCATCTACCGCAATACAACGGTGTATTTCTACGTGGGCTACAGGTTAGAGGTAACAGCATTATGTAGCAGAGGATGGAAATAGGCGTGGTCGTGCGGTTTTGGATTTCGAAAGCTAAAGCGCTGTGTTTTTAAAAGGATAAACTGCATTTAAGATGTATTCATAATACATATACAACAAAAATGGGACACGTTATGTAGAAAACATTAGAATATTACCCAGTTACATATATCGAGGGTTTGGACGTATTAAGTAAGTGCAGGTATATGCAGTACGTCGGCTGTAACCTGCAAGCTCGCTGGAAAGGTGCTTTATTTTACCAATAACTTTTTTATGTTCCGATGCAAAATAGCACGTGTCGAACTGTCCCCTTGTCATGGAGAACTGTCACTTTACTAATGTTGGATCAAATTAACAGCTCGATATTGTTGCTTTTTCCCAATAGCTTTCCACAGGTTGATGCTTAACAAGCGGCCCCTGATGTTACGGGTCAATGTATTATTTTGTTTAATAGCTTATTTTTCAGACCTCTTCTGTGATTTTCCGGCATTTTTTGGCCGTTTGCTGTGATTTACTTCCCATTTCAGCAGTGTATGTGGATCTGGCTTTTGGCCGGCGATGCAGCAGAGATGCGGGCGCGGAAGAGCCGCCTGCGGCTCCGCATTGAACGGAGCACCATTTTGGAGAGATTCCCCTCGCATCATCCCTGACTTAACTGCAGTCATGGCATGCTACAAAGCAAATAAAAAATAGCTATGAACATGTGGAAATACGTGGCCGATTGTTGGTAATAGCTTTTCATTGATGGCGCTGATTTGTCGGCTACAAAATTCTGATTATAGAGCAAGGTGGACTGCAGACAGCGAAAGCTTATAAAATGTCTTTACGTATTGCTTGTTATAGATGGTCCAGTGCTTTCTTATTTCGTCTCTTTTCTTATTGACTGTTTAGTCAGTATGTTACGCAAACTAAACCTTCCTGAAATTATTGCATTGGGATCGAGGCTGAAGTCTGGATGTTTATTTAGAAACAAGCCATTTCTGTATGTGTAGGGTTTGTGAGGGATGCACAAAGAAGGACGTATATAAGACATAAGAATGTGCTCATAGATGTCATTCAGCCCTCATGGTGAAAGTGATGCCATTTCCCCATTCTGCAGTACATACTGTAGATGAGTATGTTCAGAGCTGATTAATGTGCATTTTAAAATTTGTAAGTGGTGTACTTCATTTACCTCAGTTAATGTATGCCAGTCATCTCAAAATCTGCCGTTGTAGTGTGGCATTCCATATGTTAATTAGTCCAGTAAATTTGTGTTCTCTGTTGCTGAAAAACATGACAAAAGATTTTTAAATGCAACACGAAGATTGTAGTGTCTGTGTGTGGGGGCAGCGCTATAGATGTTGAGCCCCATGAAAGCACATCATATTGGGCCCCCAATCCAAATCAACCCGATTCGATTTAGAATATTTTAGTGCCTCTGTATTAAACCACCCCCCCAAACCCCCCGCCACCGTGGTGTCGCTGTTTATGTGTATTATATAATTTGAGAATCCAAACAGCAGCATTCTTTCCCCGAAAGAGGCTTCTGTAGAAACCTGCATGCTCCTAACCCGTACATCCAGACAGCTTGGGAACTCGGATGCTGAGTGAGGATTCCGCCGGCCTTTGGGAACAGGGAGGCCAACGGCCATCACTTACAGAGTGAGATGCTTACAGTGCCAGGGAGCAGTGCTGTAAAATCCCATAAATAAAAGTTATATTTACTGCTGAGGTTTACATTCAGAACCCAAGTTGGAAAGGACGGTTGATTTGAGATCTTTCATGATCATATCCCGAGGTTTTGGGCTTTTTTGACAAGGCACATGCAGTTATAGATGATCCTAGTCTTTGTTAATTAATTCAGACTTTAAAATGCATTTGTTTATACACTGTTTTTCAACAATAGCCCGGTGTTTGGATAACAAACAGCTTGAGTTACCCCATCTACATTTGAGGAGAAGAAAACC
>JABFDZ020000045.1:16120957-16139439 GCA_019775955.2 Pollimyrus isidori | reverse complement strand
ACACTTTGATGGGGGAGGAAGCAGGGCTCGAACCGGCAACCCTCTGGTTGCCGACCGATAGCACCACCATCTTCCCCCACACATATCCACAGTTGGAAAAGACAATTCTGGCAAGGTTTTCCCTAGACGCTGGCATCCGGCCATCATGGAAAAGGTCGAAATAGAGTTCAGTAAATAATGTATTTAAGATATAAAAAAAAAACTAATAGAAATTCTGTTGATAACTATTCTAAGTTTTTAAATCTGAGTTATTTGAGTAGCTTAGCAGTCAGCTTTAAACATTCTTTGGTTGTACAGATAAGTTCCTTGCAAAAGTTGAGCACAGTTCCTCAGTTCCTGAGTGTCAGACGGTCCTGCAGAGAAAAGGCTGGAAGAGCTGAGGCGTGTGATTCCTGTTTGGGCGAAACCAAGGTCAGACTGCGCTCTTCTGGCAGAGATGTAACAAACGGACCCTTAACGCTGTGCTCCGGTCCGCAGCGTGGGGAATTTCCACACTGCCCCCACCTGAGGAAATCGTGGACTGCGATCTGCAAAGATTTCCTCACTGCGAAGGGAACTGGCCTTGGCTCCAGGGTCTGTGTGTTGCTTAATGCCTCTGGGAACTTTGAGGGAGACTTGGGGCAGGTTCGTATTTCCTAACATAAACAGCTACAAAGAAAACACTGTTAGCTTTGAACATAGGCAAGAACACATAAGACGTACTGTGCGAGTCTGCGGAAATGCCTATAGGTAGTGCAGTCTACAAACAGGATGGAATTTGGCTGTTATTCCATTAGAAAAACACTTTCCTCATCTGTTTCATCGTACTCGAGGGGACTGATTTCATTCATCATCAAAATACATAGCCATGTGTATTTTGTTTCAGTGACCCTTTTGGTTTATTGATACAGTATTGTTGGGGTGTTCTAATGACCATTAAAAATGTCCTGTTACTGAAATATAGTATTTTATAAATGCTGGAAAGGTAACCAGCTGTTGGTTCATGGAAAAACGTGGGCGATTAAGGTAGCTGGTAAAATATATAGCAAAGAGTTGGTTTAGTAGGTCGACTAGATCCAGCCCCCTGCTCGACCTTTGGTTATAAAGGTGCAAATTAAGTAAGAAATATGAATATTGAGAGGTGACACCATGATCAGAATTTCATCAAGGGCACAGTCATGTATAATGAAATCAACTGGAACAATATTCAGTGTCCAAAACAAGCTGGAATGTATAAGTAAAGGAGCTACAGAAATCGGCAGAAGCAGACTCACACGGAGTGCACTGTCACTGTCGAGGTTTGGGGTGAAATGCAGCTTACAGGCCTTGCGCCTGTTGGGCCTCATCAAGTCTGCGGCATCAGATGTGACACTTTGCGAGATTCAGAGTCTGAGGTGTTTGCATTTCCACGGAAACGACCCAGGGCTGTGAAAGGGAAGACAACAGCTGGGCATTATCAATACCCCCCCCACGTGGCTTCCTCTATCCTGCTCGGCGGCCAGTGAGAGGAAGATTTTCTATGCAAGAGTCTTATGGAAGGAACTGTGTTTACACAATGGCAGGATAGATCACCGCCCATCCTCCGCCTGAACTGATTTATTTTACTCTTCAATCTTTGGACTCCTGGGTGTGGTACTTTATGCTTCTGGTGTCGCATGCGTTCTGGTGCAGGAACTGGAGTTACACACGATCAAGTTGGGAGTTTATTAATAACCCTGGCAGTTTAGTTGGCCATGAATGAATGAATGAATGAACAGGCAAACAAACAAATAATCAAACGGATAAATAAATCAAGCAAGCAAGCTGTGGTCTGTAGCTAGCTGGTATTGCCAGGGTCAGATTACATTGTGCCTCTTGCCCTTTGATCTGACGAAGCAAACAAACGGGCATTAATTAGCAGTACCTGATGTCTCCAGCAACGGGTACCCTCCCTGCCAGGGGGCTCTGCCCTTCCTGCATAAAGGCTCCTAATTAGCTGCATGCTGGGGCCACCAGGCCTGTCAGCTGATATAATCACTGGCATAAAGATCAATAGGAGAGAACCTGCTTTTATTTTTTCTTTCATTTTGTCTCACCAGCATATCTGGTTGAAGTCGCTGTTTATGGAAACTTTGATACTTGGCACTGAAATATACTGTTAATATTAATAGCTGAAACTGAGCACAGCAGATATGTAGTGTTTATTGGTAGGCTAATTTGTAGGGTAGTTAACGTTTTTACACGACATGAAAAATGTGCTTTATGACAATGTGGCTGTGTGATCGGAGGAGGGTGACAGGTGCCACGCCTCCTTCCCGGTGGGGGGTGTACTCGGACCACACACCCATCTGCGAGCTCAGAAACCTGCCTGTGGGCTACAGTCACAGTGGTGGCCTGACATAAGGACGAAGCCCCTCGTGCATCGTACAGCGGCTGTATGAGCTGTGCTGTGTTATCCGCCCCCCCTTTGAAATTTCGTCGGACCGGTACTCCTGCTGAATAGATAAATATGAACATGCCAAACCGGGGAGCTGCGGCCACTCTGCTTGTACCAAAGTTCAGTGTGCTTTTCATACATGGGAATATTACTTCTCTTAAATTCGGAGCATTTTCAGTCACGCTTAATGGTAAATGGACTGCATTTATATAGCGCTTTTCTACTCTTCTGAGTACTCAAAGCGCTTTACAGTTCATGCCTCACATTCACCCATCCACACACCATGCAAGGCACCAACCTGCACACCGGGAGCAATTTGGGGTTCAGCATCTTGCTCAAGGACACTTTGATGGGGTTAGGAGAAGGCGGGGCTCGAACCAGCAACCCTCTGGTTGCCGAACGACAGCGCTGCTCTCTGCACCACCATCTTCCCACCATCCATTCGTGAAGCTGGACACACACGAAGACAGCCGCCGTAAAGGGGGATGTGAACGCACACCATCGCGGTCGCGTTAGAGAGTGGCCTTTGACTTGTCCTTCTCCGGCTGCGGTTCGCGACGGGAATAGCGTGTCACCCACGTCAGGGGCATGAACCTCACCGTGTCTGCGTCTCCTTCCCAGATGAGCGAGAGGCCGTGCAGAAGAAGACCTTCACCAAGTGGGTGAACTCCCACCTGGGCCGGGTGTCCTGCCGGATCACCGACCTCTACATGGACCTCCGCGACGGACGCATGCTCATCAAGCTCCTGGAGGTGCTGTCTGGGGAGAGGCTGGTAGGTGCCCGCTTGATATTTCCCAAGAGCCTTTGCTGCGCTGGATTTCGTCAGGACAGTCAAATTTAATTATCCCGTCCGGGGGCTCTGTCATGTCGCGCCAGAGCAGGGCAGAAGAAGGACACGACAAACAAGGTTAATTCGGTTAATTTGGTTAATCTGGTTCTGCTTTACAGTCAGGAGAGCGCGCTGGGTCGCGAGGTTAAAATATGTGATGTAGCTGTTACCGATGGCCCAGAAACTAAATGAATGGAAATTGCAGTGGGTAGTGTCAGTGCTAGGAAGGTTACATTGACCAGCTTCGTCTGATATCGTTAGATGTGGAAAAGCACTGCGACAGCCTGTTTACTGGATTCGACAGAGTCCAACAGAGATTTAAAAGTTGAACTCGTAATTGTATTAAAAAACCATACAGGACAGATATGAAGAAGGTGTGGAGCAAAGACCATAACAAGAAATGCATGAAACGTGACAAATTTGACATCCGCACTTACTAATTTGCTTCTGTCATGTTAATTGGAGATCGTTGTCCTTATAAGGACATAAGCCGTGTGACGCGTAGCCTTTGACAGAATGCAGTGAAACGCTCCCGTCGGAGGCAGTCTGTGCCCGAGAAGTGGAATAGCGTCTCGAATGTAGCTGCTCCACCTGGAAGTTCTGACTGAGCCGAACGGCCTGTTTGTGATTAGAAGGGCGAGCTTCCCGTCCTTTGTTTTCATTGGCTCTTGTGGAGCATTGTTTGTCCCGGAGGTTCGTTCTCAGGGTTATGTTGCAATACGTCGGACCGTCCCCCAGGCTCAGTCACGTTACTCAGATGTGTAGGATTTTCTGTCGGCACTCATGCATCCTAATAGAAGCCAGTGTCTGAAGCCAGCGCCTGGCTGAACGGGAACGCACTTCTGTCTATAGAACACTGCTTTGGACCTGTAAGTGTGCTGAGCGTCTGGCAGACAGGTCCCCAGCGATATGGCGAGAGATGGCCAAGGCCACGGAGGTGAAGCTGAATACTTCAAACTTTGCCTTTGGCGCCCAGTAGGTGCAGCCCTCGGGTTAGGCCCATGGCTGGGGCGCCCCCTACTGTACGTCAACATGACGGCAGCATCGTACTCTGGGCTTTGCTCTTCATTAGCAAGGAAAAGTTGAAGTACAGGCAAAATATGGGCAAATGCTGAAGGAAAACCCTGATTCAGTCTGCTGAGGACTGGGAGGAAACTGGAACCTGAGGCTGAAGCTTCCCAGGAACAGAAGCAAGGGAGCGTGTCCTAGAATCACCCAGTCAAAGTCCTGGTCTGATCCAACTGAGAATCTGAATGTAACTCTGTGGGGAGGCGCGAAAGCTGCGGCCCACCGACGATCGCTGGGCGACTCGGGGAGGAGCTTAGAGAGATCTGCCAGCCACAACGGACCCGGAAACACTCAAAGCTGCGGCTGCAGTTCAAACCTCGCATGGAAAGTAACATTAAAACAGCATTGCTGTCTAGCATATTTACAGTTTGCTAATATAAAGGTGCAAATAAAGGTGCGTCTGAGGAGGGTGTGGGGGCATTCTGCAGTGGTAGGGGGTCAGGGCTAACCTGGGTGGTACGAATGGTCAAGGTGGAGGCCTTTCTCTAGCACAGGGCTCTTCAACTCTGGACCTCGATTCTAAATCCAGGCCGTGTTTTCAGTTCTCCCAGGTAGTTGTTTAGTAATCACTGATTCTGATTGGTCAGAGGCTTCGCACCTGACTGACAGGTAAAGGAAGGCTGGAAAACCAGCAGGGCTCGGCCCCCCAGGGCCGTGAGTCGAATAACCCTGCTCTAGCGTATAACTCCACTTCTAGGACTAAAAGATAAGGGACGTGACACACCTTCGCATCCACACCTCGTTCACCGTACTGATAAAGCGACGTAATATCAGAATTGCATGTCTTGAACTGGAACAAAAGCCACCAATTAAAATTCCTAGTTAGGCATTGCTGAGCGTGTCGGACTAAGGCTGCTGTTTGGTGGGTTTCAGTGTGGAACTTTATGGCGTGTTAATAAACGGGCGGTGTGCAGCTCAGCCATTTATGGATCTGCGCCAATGTCCGAAAGGGGTGTGGGTTCAGATCCCGCCGCTGGTAGTGTTGTATTATTATGTGTCTCATACCATCGGTATGCAGAGGGTTCCCTTCCTCACCTTTGTCAGAGTGGCGTGAAAGCCGCAGAAAGCTGATTTCCACGCCCCGCCGCCTGTAACATTTTTATAGCGTTTACCCCGACGTCGTCTCGGAGCGCTTTGCCGCATGGCTGCCACAGTGCCCTGGCATTGCGTGTGTTCGCCGTCTGCCTCCTACCAGCTGCACGTCTCGCCGCATTCATCCAGCGCCACAGCGCCACCGTATGCAGGAAGGGTCCCGCCTGCCCCGGCTGCCCCGGCTGCCTCGGCTGCCCCCGCCACACCTGCGCTGCCACCTGCTTCTCCATTTGCGCTGCAGTTACGTCGCCCTCTAGTGGCCACGAGGGGACTTGTCTAATCCTTTAAACTTCCTCCTTCCATTTTGTGCTTCTCCTTCTGATCTCTTTGCATACAAGGACAGACGGGATTTTACAGCAGACTCTGATAAATGACCATTAAGTTTTTTTTAAATAAAAATAGTTTGTCAGGAAATTTTTCAGTCGTTCCTCAGTTATACAGCACTATGCAAATGCACACAGAAATTTAGTTTGGAACGTGCTAGCAGATGCACAGTTACAATGAAATAGATTCTGAGCCATAAAATACAATACCAAACAATATCGTCCAGAACCAGAAGATGTGAGACGTTCAAAAACCAAGGTTCTACTATTGCAAGAATCTCGTTCTCATAAAAGTTACTGATATCTAGTTGGACGGATAGATGAACACAGCTTCAGTTCCCAAACCTCTCCTCAGGGGCACCTCAGCCATTCCATGTGTTTGTTACATTTATCTATTAGCCCAATTAATGAACTAGTTAAAATAGTCGACGGGGTTGTCGATTAGCTATGCGAGGTGCACTAGTGGTCGATTCAAAAAGTACCCGGCAATATTGGATGGTTGCCACAAATACTGGGAAGAGTCTGAGAGAGGTTTTGAACTGGCAAGGTGAACACACTTTAACAGCCATAGTTTCCCACCAACACGAAGATCATTTAAACACGGATCTCTGTGCCTGTCAGAGATTAGCACAGTGTGGTATATAAGCTATTTTTGGTCATTTTTGATCATTCTGTCCTGCCCTTTCCGGCCCAGATCCGTCCCGCTAATGAATACGTTCGAGCTTCAGCTGCCCGACGCTCTGTACGCCCTCTGCTGTTTCTGCAGCCCAAACCGACAAAGGGCCGCATGCGGATCCACTGCCTGGAGAACGTGGACAAGGCGCTGCAGTTCCTCAAGGAGCAGAGGGTGCACCTGGAGAACATGGGCTCCCACGACATCGTCGACGGCAACCACCGGCTCACCCTGGGCCTGATCTGGACCATCATCCTCCGCTTCCAGGTGGGCGGGACAGTGTGTCGCCTGGGTCGGTGACGCAGGGATTTTATTGTGTTTCCAAGTCTTACTAATGGTGCTGATCGGCAATTAATGTGTTTTACAGTCTGTTTGCTAATATAACAGGAAGGGAAGCAGTGGTTTAAATTTAAGGGGAAATTCCCTGTAAAAAGTGGTCTGACTTCTGTAATTACAAATTGCTGAGTCATTTATGGTATATTCATATATGTCAAGGTATATTCACAGGTTATATAAACAGCCCTCCCTAATGTATTTTCATACTTGGGGGATCATTTTGAAAATGTATGCGAAATGACAGCATGCACTGAGGTTTATTTCGTTAACTGCACAGATCCAGGATATCAGTGTTGAAACAGAGGACAACAAGGAGAAGCGCTCTGCCAAGGATGCTCTACTGCTCTGGTGCCAAATGAAGACCGCGGGGTGAGCTGCTTTCTGCTCTGCAATCAGCCACTGGGGGGCGATAGAGCGGAGGCATGGCAGGCAGATATCTACAGTGTATAATATCATCACACGAGACAATTTACCCACATAATCAGTTCAGAATCATAGCATATCATAACTCAGCCAAGTATCGAGGGTGATCATTCACAGTTCATTTTCATTGCATTTATTTATTCAGCAGATGCTTTTGTCCACAGGGACGTACAATTGATAAGACAGGGTCAGCCAGCCCCAGGAGCAATTGAGGGTCAAGCTTTGAACTTTGGTCAAATCCCCCGTTAGACTCTGGCACATGAACTAGCAACCTCCTGGTTGTAGGTACACATCAGTGCATTTTTATTTACACAGACACCTTCTTTTCAAAGTGAATGTATAATTGAGGATCAGTGCGCCAGAAGGTCAGCCAATGTCAAGGGCTCAGTGGCAATACAACTGTTCTGCCAGCCATGGGATTTGAACCCGTGACCTTCTGAACATGGGCACAGATACCTATTCCTATCCATCCCTTTTCTGGAGCAACACGGATCACATGTATCCAAACCAACCAATTCATCCAACAACAATAATAATCATAATAATTATTATGTATACAAGCAACCAATGAATCCAACAACAATTCAATTTTAAGTTGAGACCTGTAATAAAGACGATAAATTCACGTGACCAGTGTGACTATTTACAGATCAGGGCCTTTACAGATCATGCATGTCCAGTGTGACCAGTTACAGATCAAGACCACAAAGGAACATAACCTCTGAATAAAGTACTGTCAGATTTTCTTACTCCAAGGAAAAATCAAGAATTTCCAGGAGACAAACTTTGTTAATTCTTTTTCTTATTGATAGTCTTATTTGATGTAGACAGCTGTTGTAATACACCCATGAAAACTCACTGAGATCAGCATTCATCACATTAATAAAAAATACCAATCATTGGTTTAAAAGAGGAATGTCCTATGGTGAGAGCTACTTCTACCAAGGAAATAATCTGGGAAGCTGTGGTCTTGACAAAATAGAAGAAAACAACTATTTTCTTTATGTTTTAAACCTACAGAATATCAATTTTAAAGCACACAATAAGTCTGATTACTATATTTAACTATCCAAAAATGGATTTATATTTTCTGCCAATTACTGAGTTGCTCTCAAAAAATGCTGCAGCAGTGTACTGGGACAATTTCAACGCTTTTGCAGGCAGCTGATGTAAACTTAACCTGGTTAGTATTATTTCCCCAGTCCTCTGCTAACAAATTAGTATGGTAATCTGCGGGGAGGAATCAGGTGGAAACTGCCGTCAACATCTTTAACTAAAAAATGTACGACCAAAAAAGTTTATTAGAATATTAAGGTAACGTTCTCAGTAGTTATGTATCATTCCTTATAGGGCCCCAATAGACACTCCTGTGCAAAAAAAATAGGCCAAAGCATAATGTTGTGCAATTTGGTTTTGGCCCGTTCCTTTTTGCCCAGGAGTGCACATACGGCAACATCATAAAACGTACAACAACAAAAAATTTACATAATTTATCCTATTTCTAAAAAGTGGTAAAAAAAAGAGCGTCTCACCGTAAGCCAGTGACACTTTGCGGGCAGTGCATTGGTGACCACTGATTTTAAATGTACCCTAATGTAACTGCATTGTTAATGATGCGCTTATCTTATGGCGTTTTTTTTCTCTTTTTCAGGTATCCTAATGTCAACATTCACAACTTCACTACCAGCTGGCGGGACGGCATGGCCTTCAATGCCCTGATCCACAAACACAGGTTCGACATTCCCTCTTGCATGCCAGAACCCCGCAGAATACCTTGCTGCTGTCCGCCTGCCTGCTCCTACCGCCCACCACCCCTGCACTGGAATATAAACCCCGTTCCCTTGACATCCGGACAGGCCGGACTTGATCGACTTTGAGAAGCTGAAGAAGTCCAACGCCCACTACAACCTGCAGAACGCCTTCAACTTGGCCGAGCAGCATCTGGGTCTCACCAAGCTCCTGGATCCTGAGGGTGAGACGTCACCTTTGCTAAGCTAGGCTTGTTTGCGCTGGCGCTTTTAGCCGTTTCGGCTGATCAGTGATGAGTTGCCAGCAATACCACAAAATATCTGCAAAAATCACTGCTAATTAGCTTATTCACTAACCAAATGTAGCAATGCAGAATTTTCTCAAACATCGCATGAAATAAACTGGAAGGTGTTTAACCGCTGTTTAGGTACTTTGCTGTAATTACAGGCACCGCATGTAGACTGATGATCTTCAGATTAGAAGCTTGTTGCTCACTGGTATTATTGTTAGAGGATGAACCTTATAGACCATTTCTGCTGCACTGCATAGTTCTTACTGCACCATGTATGAGGGAAGCCTGTTGGAGGGCTTCACCACATCAGCAGATGACTGTGTCCAATACTGACAAATACCTTCTGTTTTCATGGTGCAAGTGCGTAATTATGTCCGAACAACAAATAAGTGATTTAAATATAGAGCATAGGTCGTATCATTTGGAAGAGGTTTTGGTAAAATTTCATCTGAAATTTCATCTGGGCACAAGTAAAATGTTAATACGCAAGTACAAATCAGAAACAAATACAGTAAAATCCCGTTATAGTGGACTCGCTTATAACAGAATATCGTCACGTCTGTAATGGATGAGGTCTGCTGGTCCCGGCTGTGCGCTTTTTCGAACATGCAGAAAAGGCATAAGATGTAGCCTCTCATATAACAGAATTTCACTTATAACGGACAAATAATTTGGTCCCCAGGGCCGCTTTTACGTGTAGTTCTGTTATAATGCTTATGCAGGCTCCGCCTACAAGGCGTGTGGTGTGCCGGTGATATCCAGTGCAGATACGTAGTCGGAATTATTAATAGTCACGCATCTGGTCAGGTCAAGTTGGAATACTGCATGTACAATATATTAAACTATAACACAAGTGTGTCTGCTGGGGTGTGGCATGAGTAAATGGTGTCCTGTAGTTGTGTTCTGGGCATACAGCAACTCTGGATATAACGGACTTTGGGTATAACGGACTGTTTTTCCAGGTCCCTTGAAGTCCGTTATAACTGGATTTTACTGTATATTAGTTGCATTACATACATGAACCGTGATGACTGATTAATTATGAACAAACATGGGGTCAGTACGTAACAGTTAGTTTTGGGTTAATTAATACACTAACTAAGAACATACTGCTGCATTATTTGTGCCCCTTCAAGTAAAGTGTTACCAAGGTAAATCTGACAATTTCACATTCATCAAGCAATTATCATCAAATTTAGGAGAACATAAACCCCATATTATAGTCTGAAGGCTCAGGCTGTGTTTCTGCACAACCTCCATGGATAGAAGGATTAAGTAATAGCATCTGATAGCTCTCCTACAATGCATCAAGACAGGAAATTATAGTGCCTCTATGACAGCTCTAAAATTGACCTCTGTGGAGCTGTGGTATCTAATGGAGGTTTTCAGGATGAAATCTCGGCAGTATTTTTTGCTCTTCGGCTTAAGGTGTGCAGAGTAGTATTAGCAAGCGTGGTTTTCTTTGCAGACACCTTGCTTTCTGCAGTACCACACTCACATGGTTTGTAAGACAGCGCTGTGCTGAATTAGCCTGAACAGTAATAATCCCCCTAGTATATCTGTTTGTGTATGGACATGTATATATTAGATTCTGGGTACCAAATGTCCCCACAATGTGATAAAAATGCCAAAAGTCTTTGTATTTTGTTTTGCCTACTTTGGTTGGGATTAGGGTTTTAAGGAGAGTCCCCACAAAGATATAATTGCAAACCTGTGTGTGTGTATGTCTGTGTGTGTGTGTGGTGTGTGTGTGTTAGAGAGTCAGCTGAGGGGTGGGTGAGGCATAACAGCGGCTCCCAGGGAACATTAAGGTAACAGCATGTCCTGCAATGCAGATGTTAGTGTGGACCACCCTGATGAGAAGTCTGTCATCACCTACGTGGTGACCTATTACCACTACTTCTCCAAGATGAAGGCGCTGAAGGTGGAGGGCAAGCGTATTGGGAAGGTGAGTGTCACCTGAGAGGGACCAGCCCACGGGCCGGCGATCTACTGAAATGAGGCAAGAGCGTCGTCTTTCTCCGTGAACGACCGCCCAAACGTGTGCCAGCTTTTCAAGAACATCACCACCACCGAAGGTGAAGAAGTTCTTGAACACAATGTCGAGCCACACATGTTGAGTTTCAACTTCAAAAAAGTTCATTTCAGTTAATTTTGAGAAGTGGAGGTACATGGATCTAAGAGTAGCGTGTCTTCGCTGCCTGAATGCCAGCAGACAGGCTTGAGCAGCTCTTGTGCTGGGAGCCGTTCGAGGGCCTGCCAGTGCGCTCGGCTCTAGAGCGATAGGATGGTGTGATTCAGCTTTTACCTGATGAACTGCTGACGTTAGGCTGCTTTTTTTCTTTTTACTAGAAGCGCCTACGTGTAGTTAAATCAAAGTAGAAACGAGAAGGATATGTGGCACTCCAAGATTCCTCAGTATGTTCAAGCGCGGAGAACCCATTGAAGTGCTGGCGTTGCACACAGGCTGTGCTCCTGACAAGCCGTTTGCTTTTGCTCGATATCGTCTTTATGAATCCAGAACGTTTCCAGGCAGCGGGAGACAAATGTCTCCTAGCCGTTTTCTGCCACGTCACACATTCATCCCGATCACACAGTCGAAGGAGTGAGTCCTACAGCAAGGACAAGAACGAAATCATACCGTTATAACGTTTCTTATTAATGTATATTTAAATGAAGGTGCACTTAATGTAAATCATTACCAAACTTGGATACCGTCAAAGGCGAATCTACGCTCAGCTATGGCTGTCCTTGCTTTGTAATAGCATGTGCATGACTTACAATGTCAATATTACCGTTGCACAATGCGTAGGTCTAGCGTGAACTTATTTTATTTTATAGGATAGTTTTTTTTACAAATTAGAAACTTGATTAATTAATCGATCAATTAATTAATCCATCCATTCATTTTCCTAGAACCTTCTGCCCAGTGCTGGGCTACAGCATTCCCAGTGTTCCTTAAGAAGCACACGGTACATCCTGAACACACACACATTTGCTCTCAGGACGCCAATGCATATAGCACATGTCTGTGTGTACTGCTGATTCCTGTTACAGTTCAGAGTGAACACATGAGGACCTGGGAAGAGCTCGCGAACCCCCTTAACATGGAGCCTAGGGAGGTATCGGGCCCGTAGGCATGGAGGCATGATGCAGCAAAACTAGCCGCTGAATTTCCTTGCCCCTCACAACAGAAACTAGGAAATATAATTGATAAAGCTCAGTTTCATACTTGAATTTCAGCCCCCCTGTACAGACTAAAAAAGGGGAAATCTCCCCCAAAAAATCCATAAGCACCTTGTATTCACTGTCTGACTCATCTGTATAAGTGGTTTTTGATTTGGCCATTAATTCGGTACAATCTATGACATATTTCATTTCGATGATGCTCACATCATTTGGTGCGTGTGTCTGGAGCTCATCAATCACCTGTAGAGCTGGAGTCTTGAAGCCCCCCAGAATGCTCTTCATTCGTGACCGCAGGTCCTCGACAATGCGATCGAGACCGAGAAGATGATCGAAAAGTACGAGTCTCTGGCTTCCGACCTTTTGGAGTGGATCGAGCAGACCATCATCATCCTCAACAACCGCCGCTTTGCCAACTCCCTGGTGGGCGTTCAGCAGCAGCTGCAGGCCTTCAACACCTACCGCACGGTGGAGAAGCCCCCCAAGTGAGTGCCTGGCATACTGCCACCCGGATGCCACTGCTGCCCGTCAGAAAACAACCAGCCAGTCACTCCTGCAGTCACTATAACGATGTCATATGCAATCACTACCGTAATGTTAATAAGAACCCAGTATCACAGACCAGATACAGGTTGAGGAGTAGTAACGGGATTTTTAAGAAGATACTGTTTGCTATTTCAGCCCCAGATACAAGGAAAGTATCGCCTTTTCAAATTCTTGTTTAACCTTTTCCGTATTAAGAGGCCTCACGTGAACTTAAAGGCCCTGATCTTTGCGGCTTCCCAGGTTCACAGAGAAGGGGAACCTGGAGGTGCTGCTCTTCACTATCCAGAGTAAGATGAGGGCGAACAATCAGAAGGTCTACATGCCCCGTGAGGGCAAGCTCATTTCTGACATCAACAAGGTAACGGGATGTGCTGGAAGATGAGAGTGTCCGTTTAGCTGGGTTGACGTAATGGCATGAGCTGACGAGGCGTGGCTGCCTCTAGGCGTGGGAGCGGCTGGAGAAGGCCGAGCACGAGCGGGAGCTGGCGCTGCGCACGGAGCTCATCCGGCAGGAGAAGCTGGAGCAGCTGGCCCGCCGCTTCGACCGCAAGGCCGCCATGAGGGAGACCTGGCTCAGCGAGAACCAGCGGCTGGTCTCGCAGGTATCCGCCCGCCAGTGTTGGGCATTTCAGGTTCACAAGCTACAAATCCAGACCAGGATTTTGTTTTTACCAACCATTTCAGCATAAGGAGTCATGGTCACAGAGTATTCAGCTGCTGGGTAGAAACAAAATCATGGTCTGGATTTGTAGCTTCTGGACCTGAAATGCCTAACACTGCCACCCGCCAGAAACCGCCTTCTGCACTGTCAGTGGCTGCTGTGTGTGCGTGCGCAGTCTTCACCGGCTTACATTCATACGTTAAATATGTTTAGTCGAATATACATAACAGGGAATAGTCTATATATTGGTGGATGTGTAGATATACAAGTCAAGTCGAGTCAAGTCAGTTTTATTTGTCAGTTTCTTCACATGTACTAGACATACAAAGGAACCGAAATTACGTTTGTCACTGCCCCTTGCGTACATTAGACAGACGATACAGGACAGAACAAACTATGAAAGTGACAGACAAGACAGGACAGACAAGACAAGTTTAGTTTTAGAACATGTGTTATTCTTAATTTTCATAATGAAAAAGAAACCTCAGCCGTTCCACGCGTTCTTACAACTCTGCCACCAGCTCAATTAATCAACCAATGTCGCTGCGGTATTGATTAGCCGCAGGAGGTGTGTTTGTGGTGGGGTCAAAGGTCACATGGGTGTATTGGGCAGTCGCTGCAATTCCGGGGGAGACTTTAGGAGAGGTATTGAAAAGGCCAAGCTGATACATTTTTGTAGACGTCATAGTTTCATATCAACAAGAAGATCATGTAAACATCATCTTCTGTGACTCCCTAAGACTTTTGCACCGTACTGCGTATACAGATTCGAAGTGATATCATGTCGTGATTGATAGTACTAGAAATAGCCATATTGTAGTAACGTTCATGTTTCCCCCATAACTGCTTGTTTCATTGACATGCTGCGTTCTCTCCGCACAGGACAACTTTGGATTCGACCTGCAGGCAGTGGAAGCCGCCACCAAGAAGCACGAGGCCATCGAGACGGACATCGCGGCGTACGAGGAGCGCGTGCAGGCGGTGGTGGCCGTGGCCCGCGAGCTGGAGGTGGAGAACTACCACGACATCAAGCGCATCAAGGCACGCAAGGACAACGTGATCCGGCTGTGGGAGTACCTCCTGGAGCTGCTGCGGGCTCGCCGAGGCAGGCTGGAGATGAACCTGGGCCTGCAGAAGGTCTTCCAGGAGATGCTCTACATCATGGACTGGATGGACGAGATGAAGGTGCGGGCGGATTCGGCTTCGGCCTCAAGTCTGTGAAATGCTGGTCCTGGTAAATATCTGAAGGTGCTGACCTCCTTTGATTGCCCCCCTCCCACCCCCACACAGATGCTGCTGCTCTCCCAGGACTACGGGAAGCACTTACTGGGCGTGGAGGACCTGCTGCAGAAGCACGCCCTGGTGGAGGCCGACATCGGCATCCAGGCCGACCGCGTCAAGATGGTCAACGCCAACGCGCAGAAGTTCGCCGTGGACACCGAGGGTGAGGCTCTGGGGCCTCGGGGCTGCGGAGGAGAGCAGGACCTCAGTAGGACGTGATTCGCTGGGCTCTCACTCCTACCCAGAGTGATGGAGCAGAGTCAGCCGGGCCCTGCAGCACAGGGCGTTAGGGCTTCGCCAAAAGGAACAGCGACATCACCCGGGATTTAAACCCGTGGCCTTCCGATATCGGGCACAGGGTCCTGACGTAGCAGCCCCCTGTCGGATTCAGGGGGCCCAGCACTTTATTGCGGCTTCTGAACATTCCTCATTACTGTGTCCGGTTGGGAAGTGATTCTACTGGGTGTCCATGATCATACTTCATACTGCGGAATAAACTGACAGTTGTGTTTCCGTGCCCCCACCCCAGGCTACAAGCCGTGTGACCCGCAGGTGATCCGGGACCGCGTGGCCCACATGGAGTTCTGCTACCAGGAGCTGAACCAGCTGGCGGCAGAGCGCCGGGCGCGGCTGGAAGAGTCGCGGCGGCTCTGGAAGTTCTTCTGGGAGATGGCGGAGGAGGAGGGCTGGATGCGGGAGAAGGAGCAGATCCTGTCGTCGGAGGACTGCGGGAAAGACCTGACGGCAGCCATCCGGCTGCTGAGCAAACAGCGCGCCCTGGAGGACGAGAGGAGCGGGCGCAGCGGGCGGCTGCAGCAGACGGTGCGCGAGGGCGAGGCCATGGTGGAGGCCCAGCACTTCGGCAGCGACAAGATCCGCGAGCGAATCGCCGACGTCCGCGAGCAGTGGGCCGCGCTGGGCCGGCTGGCCGCCGTGCGCCGCTCCCGCCTGGAGGAGGCGCTCAGCCTGCACCAGTTCCAGGCCGACGCCGACGACATCGACGCCTGGATGCTGGACGTTCTCCGCATCGTCTCCAGCGCTGATGTGGGCCACGACGAGTTCTCCACGCAGGCCCTCGTCAAGAAGCACAAGGACGTGGCAGAGGAGGCGGCCGGCTACCGGCCCGTCATCGACGCCCTGCGGGAGCAGTCGCGCGCCCTGCCCGGGGAGCACGCCGGCTCCGAGGAGGTGCAGGGCCGGCTGGCCGGCATCGAGGAGCGCTACCGCGAGGTGGAGGAGCTGACGCGCCTCCGGAAGCAGGCCCTGCAGGACGCCCTCGCCCTCTACAAGATCTCCAGCGAGGCGGACGCCTGTGAGCTGTGGATCGACGAGAAGGAGCAGTGGCTGAACAGCATGCAGATCCCCCAGAAGCTGGAGGACCTGGAGGTCATCCAGCACAGGTGAGACGCACCGCCAGGCTCTGCAGAAGGACCTGCCCCAGGCCACAGTCCCCACAGCCGGCCTTCACCTCTGCTCGGAGGTATTCGTTTGCTCCTCTCTCCACTTGGGGGAACATCATCACCATAAACATCTATTTCAGGTTTAAACATTCACTACAGAATTTCATATGAAGGCTTTTTACCCAAGGATGCATCCATAATTACTCTCAAATAACTTCCAACCCTGAAATCACGTTGACCTGTATCCTGATGGCATGCAAAGCGCACCGTCCATCAACAGAGCGTGCCTGTAGCCGGATGCTGGCTACTTCCTCATGCCGGGCCTGTCTGTCACCTTAACAGGTGTTGGCTACAGTTCGAGGCTAGCAGGGGCTGTGAGAGGCAGGGCAGGGCTGACCCCCCACCTTCCTAATGACAGCCCACAGTCCCTCGGCGAGGGTCTCGTGCTGTTGTGTCGTTCTTGGCTGAGACACTTTCAAACTCTTCGCCTTAACTCCTCCAGATGTGTCACACAGACAATGAGTCTCTATTCGTCCCTATTTGTCAGCTCTGCCAGTGATATAAAGTCCCAGAGTTCCCTTCCTAAACAACACTGGCTCAATTTCGCATTTAAAACACACAATGAATTCTTCCAGAAAAATCCATCACGCCACGCGTTCGAAAATGATATGGCTGGTTGCAAATTTGATACCGGGGGCACCATCTGATTCAGGCTCTCTTCACCAGCTCAGAGTGGAAGCGGAAATAAAAAGCGTTTAATCAGTGCTGCAGTTTATTATCGGTTAATGCTATTGAGTTTTTGTCAATGAAGAGCCTAGTATAGTATCACACCTGTTCTCATGCAGTCTACCACACGGGGGGGGGGGGGTCTATGCCACCATCTTCCCAGTCTCTCCCGCTGAGACGTGTTTGCTGCTTGGCCATTTGAGAATGCGGTTGGGATCGGCTGTTGATCCGGCTGATGAGCGCCCGCGTCCCGATTGGATGTGATGTCCCCTCCCCCAGTCTCATTGTGACCTTGACCCCGCAGGTTCGAGAGCCTGGAGCCGGAGATGAACAACCAGGCCTCGCGAGTCGCCGTTGTCAACCAGATTGCCAGGCAGCTCGTCCACAGCGGGCACCCCGGGGAGAAGGAGATCAAAGCCCAGCAGGATAAGCTGAACACCAGGTGACCCGCCCCAGCCCTCTGTCTGTCTGTCTGTGGGTGGGTGGTGGTGGTGGCACAGTGGTTAAGGACCCAAAGGCTGTAGGTCCAAGATCCCAGAGTAGCCTTCACGGTGACCCACTTGTGAGAGAACCGTTACCCAGGCCAGGGTATAGGGCTGGGCAGCTAGGTGGTGGGCATACTACATCAGGCTGAAGATCACAGGGCGCTTTGGGTGAAGGCGGCAATTTAGAAATAGCTGAACATGGTACAAAACTGTCTGAGTAGGGCAGGTAATTACGACTTGGAAGAGAGTCGGTCTCCTTCCGCAGCCGTGGTCACCGGGTGACGCACACTGATGGCGGTTTGGATGAGCCCCTTACGTGGTAAATGTCAGCGGGTCCAGATGCCTCTGTGGGTGGCAGGGTGCTCAGTTACCTCATGAGATAGTGAGGAGTCATGTTGGGGGCTGTTCAGTGACTTCTGAGCAGTCTGGCCCCCCCCCCCCCCATTTCCCACAGGATCCTGTATCTACTTTCACCCTATTAAATATTTACAAATCGGGTTGAAATTTGTCACACATATGAAGACCTGTTAGGGGTGGATCATCTGTAACCTAAAAAATGATGTTCTTCAGCGATCGTACACGTTACCGATAAGCTTGTCACAGTTTTTGCTATTTGCTTCCTGTCTTGATTGGTTGATATGCAGACCCTTAGACGTGGGCGTGTTCTTGGGTTTGTGACTAGCTGTCTTGGTCGGGTAGGTGGAGCCAATTCCGGGATCTAGTGGATCTGAAGAAGGAGGCCCTCAACTCTGCTTTGGGGGTGCAGAACTACCACCTGGAGTGCAACGAGACCAAGTCATGGATCCGTGAGAAGACCAAGGTGATCGAGTCCACCCAGGAGCTGGGGAACGACCTGGCCGGCGTCATGGCCCTGCAGCGCAAGCTGACCGGCATGGAGCGCGACCTGGTGGCCATCGAGGACAAGCTGGGAGACCTGCGGAAGGAGGCGGAGAGGCTGGCGGCCGAGCACCCGGACCAGGCCCAGGCCATCATGGGCCGGCTGGCGGAGATCACCG
>JABFDZ020000045.1:15984745-15999674 GCA_019775955.2 Pollimyrus isidori | reverse complement strand
CCCCGGCCCCCCCCCCCCCCCCCCCCCCCCCCCCCCCCCCCCCCCCCCCCCCCCCCCGGCCCCCCCCCGCGGCCCGCCCCGCCCCCCGGCGCGGTTCTTCTCAGCGTGATGGTGTCGCTGATCTGGGCCGCCTGGGGTCTCTCACGAGGAAGTCCAGACTGCAGGTGGAGGTGTTGGGTCTAAGCAGCTCCACCTTACTGACCAGCTGCTGAGGGATGGTGGTGTTGAATTTTGAAATGAAGTCTATAAACAGCATTCTCACGTGGGGGGGGCATTACAGCATTCTGGGTGGGACAGGACCAGGTGAAGTGTAAGTGATAGACCTATTTCATCTGTGTAGATTTCGATATCACTCCGTTAACACACAAATACAGTATATAATGACAGGAGTATACATATGATACTGATTTTGAGAGATGAGTAGGGAAAAAATGGCTACACATCTTAGCCAATTCACAAATACTGGTATAAAACATTTCATTTGATTTGTTTCATTTCATGCGATCTGACTTGATTTCAGTTTCATCAGTTCATTGCTAGTGTACCGCGATATTCATGCATGTGACTAATGAAATCTCCTGAATCTGTGACCTATTGTCTACATCTTACTCTCATGTCAATTACAAAATCACAGAACTCGCCTCCCAACCCTGAAACATAACAGCATAATAATAGTGGATAGTGGATCACTTCATAATCCTGATTGACAATTCATCTATCGTTGTCAAATGTAGTGATTTCCTGACGCCATCTATTCAGACTGAATAGATGATGATGATGATTGGAAATGTCTGACAGTTCCCATCTCTAGAGCTGGGCTGTGAACTCAGATGCAGTGGGACCATGTCCTGGAGGTGGCAGAATATTTACCTTCCAATGATCATGAGACAGACATTAGAGCCTGTTTGCAATACATAGTCATACATTTTTGACTGAAATCACTAAATAACTGCAAAATTGTAGCATGGAACATTTTATATTTGCCTGGAAAGGCATATGCCTGTAAGGTCTGTAGCCCATCTGTGCTTTCACAGGGACCAGCTCTAGACAATTCCAACAGCTGTCCCTGTCACTCCATCTCGAGCATATGTAGCTGCACCTCAAACCTGTTGTTTTCATAGGAAATATTGACAAAGGAAAAGAGAACTTAAGATGTAGAAAGAAGTCAAATATAGATGACACTGCTGAGGATTCCATGACTCACATTGACCTACTGGCCCTGTGAAAACACATCTGTTTGGTGACAGTCTGCTCTAGACCTGTAACCTGCGGGACCTGTAAGTAATTCTCTGTGTCTTCAGGCGAAAGGCTTGAAAACGGAGATGATTCAAAATTAAAGACTTAAATTGTCATTCTGTAAACACAATGAAATTGCTATTTTGTTGACATTAAATGGTGCATTAATAACTTCTCCTACCTACATTTAAGGCACTAGGGTCTAGCTCCTGCCTACCTGACAGAATTACTTCAGGTTTACAAGCTGCTTTGTCCACTCCAATCTCAGAATGCAGGTATCCTTGCCGTTCCACATATAAATAAAGTGAGAGTGAGCAGTAAAGCATTCTGCTATAGGCCCCCTATATCGTGGAATGGTTTACCACCCTCTGTTCTGGATGCTCATTCGGTCTTGGTCTTTAAGTCTCGACTGAAGACCCATTACTTCAGTTTAGGTTATCTGCAACCTAACACAACATAGCTATGGCTGTTGGTTTTGCTGTACATGTCATTTTTATGTACTATGCTTGTCCATTTATGTGTCGACGCATGTTCTGGCCATCCATGCTCTCTGCCCTCCCACATGTCCAGGTGGTACCCGGGGTGGGCACCATCTGAGCTGGAGGTCCTGGTTCAGTCCCGTGAAAGGGGTGACATCATGAATGGGACCTAAACTATCATAGTGGTTGCAATCTTCACGGCCACCCAACGCAGCCTAGCATAAAGAAAAGACTCATTGATGGACTTTGGTCAACCATCACGGGACAATGTGGATAGCGGACTTATCGATGGACTTTGTCTTGATCTGTAATTGCAGCTTACACCTAGATTTTAGCAAGCATGTTCACTCTTTTCTGTTTTCAGTAATATTATTATGCCCAGGGTGGGGGTTGGGCAACCAGTTGATCTTGGACCCCCAGAGGTTTTATTTGTCCTTACAGTACTTGGGTGTTTTTGGTTCCTCTCCTCTGTTGTCTTCTGGCTTTCTTTATTTAATGTCTTTCCTTCCTCCTTCCCATTCTGTATGTCTCTCTAAATGGTTTTGGGACAACACTGTTGTGAAAGGCAATATATAAAAATAAATTTAATCGGATATGCTGAAAATTTCACACATACAGTGCTTGACCACTAGTACATCCCATATGGCTAGTCAATGTCTTAAGGACTTGCTAAAACTGGTTTCATTAATGAATTAAGTGAGCTGGTGGTAAAAATTAACATATACATGGAATGGCTGAGGTGGCCCTGAGGAGAGGTTTAGGAACCACCCAGTTTCTGGTCCCCATAAGGGGAAAAAAATGGGTATTCATCACAATGTGTCCCCGTAAGGCAGGGGTCACCAACCCTGGTCCTGGAGAGCCACTATCCAATAGGTTTTCTATCCTGCTTGGTTTCCGATGAGCCACACCTGCTCCTGGTATTTACCTGAGAACAGCTGTGGCTCATTAGAAGCCAGGTAGGATAGAAAACCTACTGGATGGTGGCTCTCCAGCACCGGGGTTGGAGACCCCTGCCATAAGGTAAGGTATACCCGCTCACACACAGATGCACACGCGCACACACACACACACACACACACGCACAAGTGTTGTATACCTATTTAAATGGGGGCCTTCCATTATTTTCTATTATTACTTCAATGTCTTTGTGGGGACTGTCCATTCATTTCTATGAGCATAACCCTAATCCCAGCAATGACAACGTTCACCCCCAGCCAGTACGAACGTTAACCGTAAGTAACCAAACTAAATACAGGACTTCTGGCATTTTTAGTTTTTTTTGTAAAATTCAGTTTGCCCTTGTGGGAACAAAAAAAAATGGCATGCAAAACGTCAAAATAAGAGGCTTATTAAGTAAAACCTTTTTCTTAAAGGCCACTGCCAAGGCGATGACCTATTTGTGGTACATGAATACATTAACAACCGCAAATACATTGTTTTCATATCTTTGTGGGGATTGTCCATTCATTTCTAACCCCACACAACCCTAACCCTAACCCCACACAGCCCTAACCCTAACCCCACACAGCCCTAACCCTAACCCCACACAGTCCTAACCCTAACCCCACACAGCCCTAACCCTAACCCCACACAGTCCTAACCCTAACCCTAACTCTAACCCTAGCCCCACACAGCCCTAACCCTAACCCCACACAGCCCTTACCCTAACCCCACACAGCCCTAACCCTAACCCTAACCCTAACCCAAACCCCACACAGCCCTAACCCTAACCCCACACAGCCCTAACCCTAACCCCACACAGCCCTAACCCTAACCCCACACAGTCTAGTAAGCAAACAAAATACAAGACTTTTTTTGTTTTTTACTTTTTTTATTTTTAGCTTGTTGATTTCAGTCACAGATTTTTATACAATTGAGCTTCCCTTTGTCGTCCCCACAATGTCAGAATGGCAGGGTTTTATCACATTGTGGGGACATTTGATCCTGTTTTTCGGGCAGGTTGGTGTGCCCTGTGACCGCACATCTCAGCCTGCCCTCCCTCCTGTGTGAAGACCAGGCGACCCCGCAGTGCTTCTCCTCACTAGCTTCTTCTTCTCTGCTTTCAGAGCACAGGTCTTTTGCTAATGGCTCATCGCACCCATCAGCCTCCAGCGTACCCAGGCTCAGGCTGTCTGTGACTCCTGGGTCCCCCTCAGACAGAGGACAGGTGACCTAACTCAGCACGGGATGCGCCTGACCGGCAGTCAGTGACAGTGACAACACAATCACAGTGGCTTGTTATCCCGGACCTTTAGAAAGAGAACATACCTGTAAATGGGGATCGTTGCTCCTAGCGAATAACGGGAACCTCGGTGATCAGCCCGTAAAACCATATTTCTGGAACGATGATGAAGCATTTCTTGGCACATCTAGGAGATAGTGTTCTTTCAAGCCACTGGTGCCCGATGGTAAGATTTTAAAATACCTTGTTCTTAAAACTATTGCTTTTCCAGTCTTGCTAAAGCGATCGTTTTCGTCATCCGCTGCCATGTGACTTGGCGAAGGATCAGTGCAGATTGGTAACACTACCAAATCTGAGGAACCTTCACACCTTGGACTGTAAAGTACTCCGCACTTGGACTGTGAATGTCGTCCACTTTGGCTGCCTGGGTGACTGCCTCCCCCCAATCATCACACCCCTGGCTGCTGCTATCATCCAATGTGCTCCAGAGATACTCCACAGAAGCTCCATTTCGCCATCGCTGTCTGTACTTCTTCATCTATCATAATCATAAGAATGATTATTGTCATAAGAAGAAGGCCTCAGCCGAAAATAATGATGGCTGCCAATTAAATACGTAAACGCCACATGGAGCGTTAAGGATTAAGAACATATTTATTCAGTTTTATAGTTTTCTGTCACAGGATCGAAGGAACGGAGCGGGGAAAGAGGGGCAGGGGACCAGGCATCCGGGCAAACGAGGCCTTTATTCGGGGAGAACACAAGCAGGAGTACCTACTGTACAGTACATAAAACTGACGCCAATGACCGGACCGGAAACATACTCTAACGTGGATTTCAATAGACAACAGTAATCAACATGACTCGAAACAGCTGGTAACACAGGGTTTCCACACAGGGCAGACGAGGGGCCTTGGTACACAAGAGGATCAGCACGATCGGGGCGTCCACGAAATATATGAAAAAATGAGAAATATAAATGATTATCAAAGCTAAAATTTCTAAATTCGCAGGACGATGAACAATGTCCGACTCAATAAAAATCAATATAATCCGTTTTTTTTAATGGATGTTTAATGATACATTATTCTTCGTGTCTATCCAGGTTTATTTTCCGCTTTTATTGAAACACCTTACATAAGAATGCAAATTTTCATGTCAAAGAAACATAAATGCAGGAGAGGACTTTCCTCGCTGCTGTGTTTACATTTAAAATGGCCATGACCATCATTCACAACTGCAATGCACTGCGAAACAGCAAAGCAATTATGAAAAAAAAAACGTACGATTCAAACCAGTTTTCTCATTATACTGTGTATTTACTTACAGATTAGAAGAGCATCACAGTGCAAACGAGAGAAAGTCGCTACTGTGTAACAGATCTGTAACAGACGTAGTTCCATCGCGGAAAAGCCACGTTCTGGTATTTTTAAAGTTCCTTTATTGGAAATGAACAGGCGAAAACCCCAAACTCTGACGTGCATTAGCAGCAAGAGCAGCGCCAGTATCCAGTATCTGTATCGTCCATATCAGATATCACCCATTGCAATATTTTCAGACAGCATTTCTTTCATATTTTTAGAATATATTATGCATCTACAAATTTATTTGGAGAGACAGGAGGCCACTGGCCAGTAAATAGCATTTCCAGTCAATAAGGGATTAGAATTTCAGAGAGAGCTCAATTTTACAGAAATGTAGCAAGTGCCAAATACATTAGTGAATAATTAAATTTTTCCCTGTTGAATTTTATAATAATAGGAGGATTAAATAAAGCTCACAATAAAACCATTCTTTTATGATGTCCTGCTGTAAGCCTCAAACAGAGAAAAACCAAAATAGTCAACACTAGAGTGTGACTGTATAAAATATACTTTCACAATTAGAAAAAAGAATCCAAAGAAAAAATGCTAAACTTCTGACTGATTGGTCAGTAACTAGTAACTTGTGATCATCTAATGCATTACCTTTTAAAGTTGAACACAATGGTACAAATGTAAGATACGGGAAGAAATTTGAACGAGTGGCAAAAAACTGATCAAAAATTAAAAGTATCCCTGAAATAGTCATCAAAGACTTAGAGTGTGTGAAATAGTTTCACCCTTATTAGAATATGTCATGCTGCTGTTAAATGTTCATTAGAATAGTGAAAGAAAAATAAATTAATAGAAAACATCATTACTGTGTTAAGGATATAGAGAATACTATAAATTGCATAAGTCTGACATTCGTAAGTAAAAGTTCAATCTCAAAAAAACAAAAAAACAGGAGAATAAATAACACCTTTAATAAATAATATTTTTGCAGCACTCATCATACACATGGCTACATACCCTATATGGGCGTATGTATGTTTACGGCTCTCAGTGTTTCGAAAACAAGTTTTTTTTTTCTGTTAAACTTGCAGCTGAATCCAGTATCATTAGACGACCTGCACAGAGTAATGGGGACAGCAGGATTGTAAAAAAAAACAACATTACAGCCACATTCCGCTTTCACTGACACACCATTTGTGTCTTTCTCAGGAAGGGGGTTACATCACACCTGTTATTAATAAAGTGTAAAGGAATAAGTTAGCAGTAGTATGCATTTCCTTCTAAAGTGCAGTTTAGCAAGTCTGTTACTGGAGTACAAGAAAAATGGTAATGTTATAGCACAGGTACCTGGTGTTCCCTTCCTCAGCTCTGCACTGCTTTACTGAATTGATTATTTGAATGGTTAGTAGCGTGTGTGAGTGTGCCCTGCGATGGGCTGGCCCCTCATCCAGGGCTGTTCCCTGCCTCGTGCCCGTTGCTTCCGGGATGGGCTCCGGACCCCCCGCGACCCACTAAGGATAAGCGGTTTGGGAAATGGATGGATGGGTTAGTAGCCTCACTCGGTGCCGGAGGTATTAGCAGTTATTTAAAAGGTTCCCACAGGCCCGACGTGTCTCGTCACGCGTTCGAAATAAACGTGACTCCTGAATCAAACCCGAGGCGTCCGACGGGTCACTTGCGCGGCGCGGGGGAGGCGGCCTCCCGCTCCCTGGCGCCTCTGCTCCCGAGCGACACCGACCTCCCCAGCTGGCAGTGGAACTTGCGGACGTGGCGGTAGAGGTCGCCGGACTGCGTGAAGCGGCGCTCGCACCAGCGGCAGGCGTGCGGCTTCTCACGCGTGTGCACCACGGCGTGCCGGCTCAGGTTGTGCGAGTACTGGAAGCTCTTGCCGCAGGCGGCGCAAGTGTAGGGCTTCTCGCCGGAGTGGGTCCGCTCGTGCCGCCTCAGCGTGTACATGCAGGAGAAGGTCTTGGCGCAGACGCCGCAGGTCGGCACGCCGACGTGGCCGTCGGGCTTGGCCCGGGGGCTCTCCGGCTCGCGGAAGTGGGTGCTGAGATGGACTTGCAGGAGCGAGGGGCCGGGGAACACCTTGTTGCACAGGGGGCACACGGAGATCTGGCTCTGGGGGTCGCAGAGCATGCTGGCGACATAGGGCAACAGCGACTTGCCCACGCTGGAGAGCTCCGCCCGCTCCGGCGAGCCGCCGAGACTGAGGATGGCGCCGTCTACGCCGGCCTTGTCCCCGCACTGCAGGGATTCCTGCCCGGCTGGCAGCCTCACCCCGTAACTCACCAGCCGCTTGTCTGCGCAGCCGCTGCCGCTGGCGGCCACGTCCTTGAACTCGCCGTCCACCATGCAGTCCCCGCCGGCCGGACGGCCGGGCTCAGCCCCTGCGTCCTTCTCCACCTTAACTCGCACCGGTTGCGACTCGGAGCGCGTCGCCGTCGTGCCGCAGGTGTCGGAATCGTGGCCCGAGGCCTCGCCGGCCCCGATGCGCATGCAGGACTTCACAGACAAGTCGAGCACACATGCAGCGTCCGTTGAAGCCTTTGAGGTGACGGACATCTCGCACGTGAAGTCGGAGCCCTCTACGCCCGCCTTCTCAGCCCCGACCTCATAGCTTGGGGCTGTTGCGTCGCTGCCGTTGACGGTAGGGGATCCTCTCCCGTCCAGGGTGAGATGCATCCACGCATCGCAAGCCCGAGGAAGGGACTGCGGCTTGGCGTCCATCTCTCCGTCGCTGGGCAGGTCTCCGGCGGCGGGGTAGCCCACGCTGCCCTCCGAGAGGCTCTCCCCGTCCGAGCAGCTGGAGGCGTCGCCCGCCAGGCCGGCCGCCCCGTTCCACTTCAGCCGCCGCTTGCAGACCTTGACGATGTCGTACATGTGGAGGTAGCTGGCAGCGGCCAACACGTCCTCCACGGGCAGCGCCCGCAGGCGCAGCTTCCCCTCGTACATAAACTCCAGCAGCAGGGCGAACGCCGGCGCCGTGACGATGTCACTGTTCAGCTGGACGGCGCCCCTCCGGTCCAGGTGGTCCTTGTAGAAGAGGTGGAAGTACATGCTGCAGGAGGCCAGGACGGCCCGGTGGGCCCGGAACTCGGCGTCGCCCACCAGCACCGTGGAGTCGCAGAGGAAGCCCTGATGCCGCTGCTGGCTCAGGCGGTGAAGTAAGTGTCTGCTGTGGTCTGGGAACTCCATGCTGTCTTCATGCCCTGCAAGAAGACAGGCGGGTGAGGCCACTACAAGGGTCCATTCACGGCCAGTTAAGAAGTCGCCCGGGGCTGGGAACCAGCACAGCTGATCGATCCCCACTTTCAATGGAAGCATAGAGAGCATTTTTTTAATTATTATTAATTGAAACAATAAAGCTTATTTGGATAGTGCACTGCCATCCAGCAATTCTTGTTTAATATGATACATTTTAAATATGGAGATACATTTTATTTCAGAATGATAATCAGAAAGTTGTCAACGGTGTAGTAAGTCGACGTGGCGACTTAAAAAAAAAGTTTTAAAAAAGAAATAAATAAACCCTGCACACTTGATGAATCACGTGTAATTAACAGCTGGAGAAGCTACTGTATAAAGCAAAGAACTGCGAAGCAGAGCGAAGCATGGCTTCCAGGCGACCTGTGTTGCAGATACTGTATAAAGCAAAGAACTGCGAAGCAGAGCGAAGCATGGCTTCCAGGCGACCTGTGTTGCAGATACTGTATAAAGCAAAGAACTGCGAAGCAGAGCGAAGCATGGCTTCCAGGCAACCTGTGTTGCAGATACTTCACTTTCTGTCATTATTCATTGGCTCTGCTGAGAGAAAAAATGTAGCTTAACAGATCTGCTGCTCGTGGCTAATAAACCCCCGGCAAGCTGGACGCTGGGCCCCCCCAGATTGCACCTTTCACAGGAGCGCACCAACCCCCCCCCCACGAAAAGGCCCGACACACACCAGTGTCACGATACGCCGCGATCGCTGCAAACGCTCGCCGCCCCACGTCCATCCTGATCCCAAAGGCAGCTAAAAATAAAGAAAAGCGACTCCCAAAAGCAGAAGGCTGTGAGGACTGATGGGGGGGGGGGTGGTTCTGAACATCTGATCCAGCTGACTGGGGCCATATGGCAGCTGCAGCCCAGATAAAGAGATTAGGACTAAGAAGGGTGCGATTACAGCTGTCTGTCCAATTCAAGAAGCTCAAATGCTCAGGTCCTAAATTAGCCACCACTGTCTGGTGGGTAGAAGGTTAAACTAGGGGCAAAAACACAAAAAACACCGAGTCTGACAGCTGAAAATAAAAACACTGAGTCTGATACCTGAAAATCAAAACACAGAGTCTGATAGCAGAAAATCGAAACACCGAGTCTGACAGCTGAAAATCAAAATACTGAGTCAAAACACCAAGTCTGACAGCTGAAAATCAAAACACAGAGTCTGATAGCAGAAAATCGAAACACTGAGTCTGATAGCTGAAAATCAAAATACTGAGTCAAAACACCAAGTCTGACAGCTGAAAATCAAAACACAGAGTCTGATAGCAGAAAATCGAAACACCGAGTCTGATAGCTGAATTTATTATTAGACAAACTCTACCTTTTCTAAATGGCCTTAATCTAGGAGATTCAGCTACTAACCCACTCTTACAAATCTGAATGACTGACGCACAGCAGACACTCGGTCCTTCTGTGGGACCCCCCTCCCAAAGCTGGGGACCTGTACCTGCAGCGTGCGTAAGACCACACGCCCCCTTCACTACGGGCCCCTCCCCTCATCGGCACAGGAAGCCGTGTGCGGTCAGAAATGCAAAGCGCCTGACATGTTCAGAGTGCAGGGTGGGAATATGACAGGCTGCCCATGCTGGGGCCCGGGCACCCGGGGGGGGGGGGGCGGCAGGCTGTCAGCCACTCTGACATGATGTTGGGCTGGAGACGCCGCGTCCAGCTGTGCCCCTTTTATCGCCATATGCTGCCCCTCTACGTGTCGGCCTGTAACAAAGACGGGAGAGAAGCTCCCTAACGTTGCTGTGCCGCTCCCACAGATGGGAATTCGGACGAACTCTCCGTGACCACAGAGAGTGTTTTAACTTACAGTATAGGGGAAAACGGTAACGGAAAATGGTTTGTGACTTTCAGGGTCACACAATTTCTAGCTTGCAATCGTTATTTATTCATAACTATCCATTTGAGCGAACAAATAAACAATTATGCTTATTTTAATTAAATAGTTCCATGATCTGTAATTTCAAGTTTAGCTGCTCAAATTTTAACAATATTAAGTTACAAAAAAATTAAACAAATCGAGATCTTGGAAAAACTGCAGCAAGAATTATATCAGAATACGTGAATATTAAAATTAACTCTCAAAATTCAATTAAAACAACAAAAAAAAAGGTATGTTAATGTGCCATATTTTGGGGGAAAACATATTGCAAATATTTCTTTTTTTTAACTTCTGTCACTTGAATCGCATAAACATGAAGAGCTACAAAAGATGAACTGACACCAATGGCCACACTAACATAGAGTTTCTCAAGAAAACGCCCTCAGATGGTATTTAAATGGGTAAACGTTCAAAGACAGATTTGATAGCTAAACAGTGGACAACATCACCTATTTTATGACGACATCCACCAGGAAGTCTCTTCCTGGTCAACTGGCGGCCGTGGAATCTGCAAGTGTTGCAAAGAGTCATAACAGCCTAATGAGAAAACTGATGCATAACATAATATGGATATTCTTTTTTATATGAAATGCAATTTATTTTTACATTTGCACAAAATGTTTTCCGAACTGCCAGAAAACTGTGAGAATATACCATGTAACGCTAAGAATAATTCTTTGAGGCAATACCTGAATGAATATTTTCTTGCTTGTTGTTAGTAATTCCTTGATGAATCTAAATCTCCTCAAGTGCGACTCCAGAAGGTCTCAGCTCTCCTGCCTTCTCGTCGCGAGCTGCTACAGCAGCTGAGAAATGCCGCTATGCAAATCAAATGCGTGGAACATGTTTCTGCCCTGAAGCTACCAATCATCATCATTTCATTTCATACTGGAAAGTCTCATTGCGTCTCAGCACAACGTGGTTAATTTTAGCCTGAGCAGATAAATAAAAAGGCAAGAGTCGGCGGAGATGAATAACAAACGTCCGTTTGGCAATTAGTCAATCATACCAGAAAGAACCAAAGATTTTACTGAAGCATAACACGACTTTCAGAAGTAGTAGCAGTAAAGCTTTCCTAAAAGTTTAAATTAAAAGGAAAATCAACTCGGTAATTTCAGTTAGCCAAATAACAAACCACTAGTTTAACAACTGAATTGAACAGGGAGGCCCTTTCAAGACCCCCTTTTAACACACAGATGACCCATAACACAGTAATGCTGTCTTTTAGAAAATAAAAAATAAGTGTGAAACATGATGATCCACTGCTCCGGTCTTACATGCCACTGGTGAAAAACCGTAAAACTAGTGAGGCTAAACACCAGTCAGCTATAGTCTTAGGCAGCCAATGAAAATGTTTAAAATGTGTAGGTTTAACCATTTCATAATCTGATTGAAAATAATCCCAGTGTTTGCAGCAATCATCCAGTACAGCAGTATATTTTTCGCTCAGCCTAATATGGCATTTCAGTAGCCTACTTCACTGACTTTTTAAAACTAATGCAATTAAAGAATTAGTAGCGGTAAAATTGATCTAATGCATGGAATGGCTGCATGGGGAGCCCCTGAGGAGAGTTGGGAGAATTGAAGAGACGTTCATCCAACCATCCAAGAAGATATCAATAAGTTTTTGGATAACAGAAGAGATTTTTGTTAATAGTTATTGTTACGCTTAACACACGCTTAACACAAAATGTGCACATAATGTTAAATTGTGATTTGTGTTTTGAGCAAATACACACTTACTACCCAGATAAACAGCTTTAACAGTTGTAGTTTTACACCAACATGTTCATACATTTCTTTGACTGCCAAAGAACGTTTTGCACACTACGATATGCAGTATACCGGGTTCCCTGCAACTTTTAGAAAATGTCATTTGTTTTTCATTCCGAGTTTACTTTATAGTGTCATTAATTCGAGACAAGCTTCAGTCTGCATATAAATATTTAAGCATTTGTATCACCCAACTTTTTAAAGTGGCAAAGATCAGTGGACTTTAAGCTATTCTAATTTATTGTAAAATAAGTATTCAAACTATAGGTACATCTGAGGTACATGACAGTTATTTTTCCTGTTGCAGCACAATTATTTTATAGGATCTTGTAAAATTCGTCTTTATAGTTCCCCATAATTAACTTAAAAGCTTGGCAGCCCTTTGCACCAATATAAACAACGTCTCGCATGCTGAATAATCATTCTTAAAGCCGGTGCATTACTGTTCTGTTCACACGCATGGCCACTTATAGGTCTACAATAATGAACAAGTTCGTTTTTATTTCAGTTGTTCTCCCCGGTAAATAAGTCCCAGGGCTTTGGGGCACCGGTCACACCAGCGTGTCCCCCGCTTGCGCCTCGGCACCTCCATCCTGCGCCCGCATCACGCCCCTTACACACACACACACACACACACACACACACTCTACCGACAATGTGAGAGTGAAAGGGGGAATCCCAATAAAATCCCCAATCAGACAGTAAAATAGTCTCCACACAGCGGTACCTCCTACTTTTTACAGTATACTATAAAGCAAACAGGAACAACATCGCTTTTTAGCAGCATTATTCAAATGTCACCTGCCACCTCTTTCCCCAAAAAGTCCAGCCTTTGCTCTTTGTGAAGAAACCCCCGTAACGTTAACTTACACAACAAAGTGGTCGCCTGCTTCTCCCCGCAACCGCCTCCAGAGACGCGGATAAGACGAAGGAGTGGATCGCAATTCACTGCGTTTTACACCACGAGTTCAGCTGATATCTGGATGCGAATGTGGTGGCTGAGATGCCAGATGTTTTAGACCTGCTCCGTCTTAACTACTCCAGTTAAATGAAGCCCCTGAATGGCAGCGTCAAAGCCAATGGAGACGATGACAAGGCGAGCGACGGCAAATTAGGGAGGAAGGGGGAGGGATGTCTATTGTCAGCGTCGGTTCACACTGGGAAATAGTGACAAAAAAGAGGCCGAGAGAGAGAGAGAAAGAGAGAGGGGGGATCCTCAAGCCGAAACCTTGGGCGAATGAATGGAACCCACCGGAGCGGAGGGCTGCATGGGTACTGTAGTCGGTGGTAGGTGAAAGGCGACCAGGAGCATGTCCACTGATCAAACGAAAATCGATAATTAGTTTTATTTAACGCCAAGAGTTATCAGATAATCCACATGAGTGAGGACAATCTCAGCTACTTCAGGTTTTAGAAACTACTTCAGAACTTAAAGGTTCATGTGCTTGGGTAAATATTTCAGTTATTCTTGTGTTTCCATTATTGAAAGACTCAGCTGTGTGAAACTGACATTAGTGACATGTATGATTACAGGAGACTGACCCATCAGCAGGTCCTTTTAATTGAAATGATTTAAATGAAGTTTACAGATCCTGTCCTTACGGAAGAGGATTAGGGCCACCATGAAAATATTATTTAAATTATGAGTTTAACTTAAAATTTCTGACTTTTTTCCTCAAAATTCTGAGTTTAGAAAAAAAAAGTGAGAATTCAAATAATATTTTAATGGTGGCCCTAATCCTCTTCCGTATGTCCTAGCTCAAAGTGTCTGTCTGACATGAATTATCTGGTCACCATATTAATGACTGAGAACCAAAGTACACTATTAGATCAAAAACACGTGAGGCTATCAGGCAGTAGGTTAGGAGAACGGAGTTTATGTTTATTAATTATATTATTATTTAACAAATTGAAAACGGTGATTAGTTTTGTACTGTATTGTAGCCACTGTTAGGTCGAACATATGCTACAAATAATGGTCAGTAAATGAATAAAAAAAACATTAGTTTATCATCCCGCCCGCGTGGCGAATTTAGCCCGCATCGATTTTTTATTATTTATTTTTTAAAAAGTGCATTCTCCTGTGTAAATTCCAAATTTTGAATGAAACATTTTTTAAAAATATATTTTCTTATTAATTTTGCAGATCAGCCCATATGTCATACATCTTTTGCTGTTTCTTTTGTTTACTGTTGATGTTGAAAACTTATGTTGCGTTATCTTTTTTTCTAAGAAATAAAAGTAAAGAAATTCGCCCTCCCTCATCACTTGTTTCTGATTGAAAGGATGATAAACTAATATTTTTTTCTACTCTACTGGGCCTAAGTTAATGCTAAGGTGTTTTTAAATGTTCAGTTTTTACAGATCAAATGAAGACTATCGTTATCAGCTTTATGCAATAGTCATCCCCTTAGTCAACGAAGTTCAGATGAAGTCATTGGCGGCTCAAATTTTTATTCTAGGAGGTGCAAAGTGAGAGAGGCCAACCAGTCATTCATGATATATACCATTTGATATGACTAACAGAAGCCAGATACAACTTTACAATATAATTAATTACATTCTTTTTTATTGAACTTCATATGTTGAAATAGTAGGCCTACTTTTCTCTGACGAATAGGGGGTGGAACCGTCCCGGTAATATCCCCCATGATTGAAATGTAAAAAATGGCGAACAGAAGAAGTCCAACAATGGATCCATCAGTGCTCCATGACCTTGAAGGTCGCACCGATGATGTTCAGGTAGTCCAAATCCACAATGTCACCCCATTCTTGGGACTGGACTAGGGCT
>JABFDZ020000045.1:15930561-15946292 GCA_019775955.2 Pollimyrus isidori | reverse complement strand
AGAGAAACTGAGTGGAGGAAACATGGGGCAGGAAACACCAGTTTTGCCCTGTTTCCTCTCACGTGCAGCTTCCTGCAATAAGAGTTCAGTTTGAGATCAATTTGTTCTAATTCATTGCAATAACATGAAAAGGTTAGAAATAAATGTATTTACATTGTATTTACATTTCTGTTGTTCCCCCACATCTCCCACATCACATTAGAGTCAGTGGTCATACCATACTCTGGTCTGCAAACTAGACACAAACTCATCGGAAACTGCATGATTTTGGAATCCGGCCAAGTCTAGCCTTACAAACTGGAGACTTGTGTAGACCCTGCAGTTTTGCAGGAGCCTCCAGCATCTGCCCACAAAGAGTCCAGCAAGGAACATTGAGCCACTCTCACCCTGGTCACCAAATTCCAGATCCATGGGGACTGACACAATTCTCATAGTTAGCGCAGTCAGTTCCGGTGGTCACATGGAAGTCAGCCATAACCAGAGGAGGGGTGTCACCTCGTGGGCGCCCATCAACCACTGAGTGAAGTTGAGAGTAAAAGGTCTCCATCACCGAGATATCATTCGGAGCATACACTGAGACAACAGAGAGAGACACCCAAGGAGTTCCATAATAATATGCTCATTGAAAGGAGTGACATTAGACACCATCGGGAGGAGCTGATCCACTACAGCAACAGCTGTTCCCTGAGTATGGCAGTCATCAGGCTGACCAGACCAAAAGTTGGTGTACCCACCTAAGAGAGAGATCTGGCCATTCCCTCATCCCTGCTTTGCATTCATAGTCTCCTTGATAGGCCCCAGACCCCCCTGTGACCCTGAAAAGGATAAGGTACAGAAAATGGACTGATGGACTTTGACATGTAATCTTACACGTATAGGTAGAAACCATCCATGATTAAATGAGGGTCATGAATATCGTTTTGAGATTTGGGGGGAGCTATGGTAAGGCAGGCCTTTCTGAGGAGAGTGGGGGTCTGGTGGCCTCACACATCCAGAGTTGGGAGTTTTAATCCCACCTCAGTTCTGTGTGTGTGGAGTCTGCATGTTCTCCATGTGTCATTTCCACTCAACCCTCCATGTAGTTAGGCTAGTTAGCATCTCTCAATTCCCCTTACTACATGAGCATGTGGATGTGTGAGTCCGCTAACAGACTAGCATTCCATCCAGGGTGTAGCCTTGCCTTATGCCCTGTGATGGACTGGCATCCAAAATTGCATTATAACGGCAATATGAAGGTGGATTTAATGTACAGTGTTACCAAATATTGTGTTGTTCGAGTTACTTCAAAATTGAAGTCCTCTCTTCACACGGCATTCCCATCTTCCACAGTTTGTGTGTGTTTATAATTGAGACGGCTGCATTTTGCTTGTGATGTGGAAATCGTTTGTGATTGGCACCTCTGAAATATATTTCTTAAACATTTTTGATATCTTTTTCTCAACCTGTCTAATAATAATTATTGCTAATATGTGAACTGTACTGCAAAGTCTTGAAATGAAGCTTTACTCGCCGTTGCAATAGAATACAATGACTTTCATTGCACATTTCATGCACAGCAACATTCGCAGAGCGGTCCCTAGGATGTTCATATATCTAGTCATCATAGGAAAAATGAAAAAAACACACTTTTCTTTAAAAAAGGACGTCTTTTATAAATATGAATTGATGTGCATAGTTTCTGCACAGTAATCCCAGTTATTCTATAGTTTTCTTTCCAGAATATTACACAATTACTTCATATTATGAATGAAGAGTGTCTTATTTAGTTTTAGTCCGACTGAGGTTCAGCTCGGTAATGGCTCTGGGAAGAACAGTCGTTGCGTCTGTTAGCTCGGGTCTCCCCGTTGGTAGCAGGGAGAGGTGGTGGCAGGGCTGAGTTGTGTCTCTCGGGATGTTGGCGACTCCGCAGAGGCAGAGCGTGTCCTGAAGATGTCCTCCAGTATGGGCAGAGGAAGTCCTGCGACCTTTCGGGCTGCGTCGATGACTCTCTGTGTCGCTGGGCGGCTGGCAAGGCCGCGCACTTGGTTGTCTGTGTGACTTCGTCAGTGATGTGGCTTCCCAGGAAGCTGGAAGCCCTTTGCGTTTCCTCTCCTCCGATCTTAAGAGGAGAATGGTCCTCACTGTCTCCTGTAGTCTGTAATGATTTCTTCTTTGCTGTGCTCCACTCCACCACTCTCTGTATGCTGTCGCATGTATGCTGGCCTGTTTGTTAGAAAGTTCTTAATCCACATACACAGAGGGTTAGTGAGGTCTAGCTCCAGGTGTTTGATAACTAACCTACTGGGGAGAATAGTGTTAATACTCTGCTGTAGTCCACAAACGGCATTCTCAAATTGTTGCGAAAAGTCAACGCATTTTTCATGTTTCAGGCTTCCAAGGGTTAACTCAGATCCTGTCACTTTGAAGCAAATATCGGTTGTATTGAATGACAGCAGTAATAATGCGAATATCAGTTTGTGAAATTATTCGGTTTTGGCAGTCGTGTCTGATGGGGGGCTGAGTTTACTTGTACACATCATTGTAAGACTGATTTTATCAAGGTCTCATGTTATACAAAGTTAAACATCGGAAGCCTCAGGCTAAATACTGACTTCTGTCTCAGCTCTTTGACTGTATCTTATTCACTCGTCTGCCATTCGAGTGGCTTACAAAAATGTTCCTTTTCTCTTCCAGCAATTAGTCCTCCGTTCAATTTGACGGTGAGCTGCCGCAACTTCACAGTCGCCGCGCAGTGGAAACACCTGGAGCCGTCCCCAGGGACTCAATTCGAAGTGAAAATTAACAGGGAACTAGAGTGAGTTAGCACTTGTCGTCCACACCGTCAACCGTTTGGTCTCATTCTGCATGAACGATTTCTATTCGCATGTGACTGTTCACAAAATAACGTGAACGCCAGTAAAGCGCCAGTGTGTACTGGTTCAGTATCTCGTGTTACTCTTCCTGCGGCAGGCATGGCGACCCCGACGTACTTAACACGACGCGCCATCACTGCGATGTCTCCTCCTTGATCACCACGGTGGAGAACAGCTACCGACTGGAAGTAAAAGCCGCAAACGGAACGGAGGAATCTACCGCTGAGTCGTCCAAGACGTTTAGCTTCGACAAATATATGCCGTCGGATGTGAAGTGTAAGTGTCGTAAGTTATTTCTCCTGCCAAATTTTGTGCCGCACAGCTTGTTTGAATTCTGTGAATAGAGGATTGATAAGACAAGATGACTAACGAGATATTGGAAACTGCAATAATTATCAGCAGACATTTGTGATGCAAACATGCCTGGTAAATGAAATAACGGATTAATTAATGTAACATTTCTGTCTGTGTCTCTGTAATTTGACTGTATGATAAATGCATATAATAATTAGTTTACTTTCTTTACTTCTTTCTTGAAATCTGTATACACTTATGGTTTGGGGGGATGTATTAGTTTTCTGTAGAAGAAAGTTACCCCCAGGACAGTCTGTGTGAGAGAGGCCATGTTAACACTATCAGCTCTTCATGTAAATGTGTGCAACTATCAGGCCTGAAGCAAAGTCCAGAAACAAGCAGTTTCTTTGCCTATATTGATCTAAACACACCATATCGAAGGTATCACAAGACAATTAAAACAGCTGTAAGGTCTTTGCATCGGTGTAGGAGAGTAAAGTCATGGCCCATGTCGAAGGAAGGTCACAGCATCACATTAAATCATTCTCATTGGCTGCCATCTACAGGTCACTAGAAGTGACCCTGGTGCGTGTCGAATGCGGATGTTGATTCACCACACTTTTTGAGGTCAAACCTGTTTAGCAGGATTTATGGTTATTAGTAGCGAGGTGTAAATTTGTTTGAATTTGAATGCACGGGAATGCTCAAAATGCTTTTGCAGAATAATTAATTTGGATCGTTTGCTGCCTGTAATGTAAACAGCTTGAATTGACAGCTGAAGCTTGCCGGTAAAGTGGACGCCACATTTTTTTTATGTCAGGTGTGTTGGATTTCCCTGCTGTCAAGGTCTCCGCTAAGGGTGGGAAGATCACGGTGGATTTTGTTCATCCACTTCAGCTTTACAAAACAGCGCCAGTCCTGCAGTATCTGGAGAGGACGGCGCCTGTCGAATACAACAAGCATAAAACGTTTCGGTATTACGTTGTTGTAAATGACAAGGTAACGTTTTGCTTGTATGAAGGAATGGACTGTTCCCACAAAGATGTCAACACAAATGTGTGTGTGTGCATGTGCGCGTGTGTGTGCGTGTGTGTGTGCGTGCGCGTGTGCGTGTGCGCGTGTGTGTGCGCGTGTGTGTGCGTGTGTGTGCGCGCGTGTGCGTGTGCGCGTGCGTGTGCGTGTGTGTGCGTGTGCGTGCGTGTGCGCGTGTGCGTGTGCGTGTGCGTGTGTGTGTGTGCGTGCGTGTGCGCGTGCGCGTGTGCGTGTGCGTGTGCGTGTGACTGAGCCCGCATGAAATTGCCCCCTCATATATTTCAGATTTTAACCAAACTGGCCTCAATCATTTGTGCTGTTCAAATCTTTGTGTTGCTTTAACTTCTAAGATATACAGTAGATATCTGTTTACATGGTAACATTATCACTGTTGGTCCCCCATCCAGATTCCATCCCACCGTAATGTCTTGTTCAGCTGTTTAACCAATGATCCAGTTTCAAGTTACAGTACAACTTTTAAGTTCAGCCTTACTGCCGCTGCAAGCCTTGACACCGACAAAATACGTTTAGTAATGTTTTCAAAACATGTTTTTACAAATTATTAAATCATTATCTTTTAGCTTGGTGGTATAACTGACATGTTAAGTAATATGAGATGACAGAAAAAAGTATCTAACTGTAGAAATAATTAGGCTAAACTATGTAATCCGATCACAGCTTTTTCAAAACATTTATTAATGTATTTTATTGACGTACAGGTCTGCTGCCGATGCGGAGCTGACTATACATTAATAATCAAATAAAACATCTCAGGCATATTAACGTGAATGATTTTCTAGATTAATTATTAAAAGCAAGCCTTTTTAAAAAATATTCAGACACATATTTTATATATGGCAATAATCAATAAAATGGACCAATATATATATATAATTAATAAAATGTCTCAGTGAATTCTCAAGGAGCAAAACATGTGGCTATAGTTGAAAAAACAAGTTGCATGTACATTGATGATGTAATAATATACTATCAAGCTAAAATGTCTTTTTAATGGTAGTTACTGTACACCTTTTTTAAAAGGCTTTTACCTACACAAACATTTATAAGGAATCATATTTGTGCCAATATGATTTTTTTTTTACATCTAGCAAAAACAAGACTTTGAAAAAAGAAAACTGAAGCAAAAGAAATGTCACCTCAAAAATAAATTTTACAGAAATTTTTATTCATGTGTTTGCAAGTTATAAACTTTTGAGATGACATGTCTTTTGCTTCAGTTTTTTTTTTCTTCTCAAAGCCTTGTTTTCGCTTGATGTCAAAAAAGTTCTTCTTGATAATATTGGCACAAATCTGATGTGTGGATGTTTCTCAGTGTGTGTACTTGACCATAGGTCTGTTCCTGTGCACTCGTTTTACGTCATCTTCCATTGCCGAAGACCAGTTTCAATCTCAAAAAGAGAAGTATAGTGGACCGTAAAAATCCCCAAGGGTGTTTCTCGATATGCTTACTTGATTGTACTTGTGTTCTTGTGTATTTCTTTGATGTCATCTTGCTGAACACCAGCCCCAATAGTTAAGAACAAAAGTACAGAGGACAGTAAAAATGCCCAGAAGTTGTTCTTGCCCCACCTGAATATCAAGAATATTTGGGTTGAATACCCTCCAAATGAGATTAATCCCATGATTCATTGCGAGCCAAGTTTGTTCTTCGGAGGCAAGTTAGCAAACCGGTTTTGCCAAGACCACAAGAATGATCTTTTGCATTCATAGTATTGAGAAACACCCCCAGATGTCATTCTTGCCCCGCCCCATGTTTTTAGCATACCAAATGTCCCCACAATGTGATAAAACCCATTTTGACCATATTTATAATCCTCACAATTGGAAATTATTGTTATTACTGGCTTCTACTGAATAATGGGGTGATTCGATGTTTAAGTAAAATAATTAACCCATTAATCTTGACAATGAAAATCTGGGTACATTTTGATGTTCTACAAACCATGTGTATCCATGTGTAACGTGTACATGTTTGTACACTGATAATTGGATATGTAACTATATACAGCAGACTTCGAAATTCTGTGTTTTTGTGTGCGTGTGTTTCATCAAGTCTGTTCTCGTGTAACGTGGATACATCTGGATATATTTTACTACAGAGTAGATTTCAGTTCGATTGCATGGCGACAGAGAACAACTGCCATGCGATCATTCCAATAACAGAGAAGACAGAGATGTACTGTGTCACCCTGAACGGACATATGAAGAATACTGACGTCAGAACTTCAGAGTCAATATGTAGGCGTGAGGAACCGGAATCTAGTAAGAATTCGTGTTTATATATGTTACCTATCCCGGGGGGTTATTCCACAAAGCAGGATTTCTTCCTTAGCCCGATAACTTAAGCCAAACGTGAGGACTGCTCAATAGAAATGCCACTTGCCTCTCTTCCAGTTAAACAGTTTTCATGTTTTTTCCAGCTATTTGGCAAATCTTGGCTCTGTGGAATAACCCCGCCCCTAGGATATTGTATTATAAACATGTATTTTCTTGTTTCTGTCTCACAGCACATAGGCTAAGGATATTTCTTCAGTTGTTCAGTCATAGTGGCGTCTCAAACTGACAGAAAAATCGTTGTTCCTTTGTCTAATAATGTTCCTCTTGGCTGTAATGGCGCCCTGTTGGTCTGTTTTCACAGGCTATTACAAGTGGCATGTCCTGCTGTTTTTGGTTCCATTGGTTCTTGCGGTGGTCATCATGACTGGGATAAAAATGTTCAAAAAAGTGAACAAAACTACATCAAATCTGAAATTTGAAGAGCTGAAAATTTTTGTAAGTATCTTCGGCAATTAGCGAACTGATTTAAGCTTCAAGGAATGTGCTAGATTTAACAGTGACCCCTAACCCTACCCTAATCATGCTAATGTAGCTATATTAATATTGGTGACTTGAACTCCATTCCGTATATGAAAGTCAACTTTTGTCGACTGAAAAAAATAGTTTGAACTGTACTTGTATTTTTATAGCAACAGTGAACAAGCGCATAAATAAGGCTCTCTTCCACTCTAACATGAGTTTAAAAGATTTATCGGTGAAAATGATGTTTTAACCTGTTTCTGAAAAGAACATTACTTTTTTCCATTGCTCTGTTAGCTGTCTAGTCCTAATGTTAGATCTGACCTGTTAATCCTGAAATGCTCTAATCGCCGATGCGCCATTCACCTCCAATGCGTCATTCAGATCTTAGAGTCTAATGGAATGTCGTCTCATAGGCTCGCAGAAATATGCTCCTATCTGCAGTCACATGAGCAGGTGAAGATGGCAGAAGGTGCTTTACTAACATTTTCATAGGCACAGGTAGAGGCAATCAGTGAATTAAGGGTGTAGCTCTCCGAGTGGCATGTCCTTCTCCACGGCCCGTAGGGTGACCACTTATCTGGAGAGTCTGCTTTTCCGCCCTTTGCTAGACTGCTGTTTTGGGTGTTTCTCCTAGCCCCCGTGTCCTCCTTGTTCCCGTCCTACTTCCCCCCTCCCTAAAAATGTGAAACGCCCCACACGCACAACCCCCAACCTCCACCACCACCACTGAGCAGCTTTGAGCCTCTTCTGGGACTGTCCTTCAAGCCTCGGTTTTTGGACACAGGTGACACGCTGGTCATCCTAGTGGCCAGGCTGTGTGAGGCCTACAGGTTCACATTCTGTACAAAACAAGGTCAAGGACTAGGAGTCGATTATATTAAAAGGAGGAAACCAACAGACTAGGATCAGGAGAATGCTGAAACTGCCAAACCAGATCAGTGGGAATTTTATCTTCCTGAAACAGCGTTATGGTATTTTCCGTGACGGAACAGTAGTGAAGAAGAGAGAACTTTGACAAGATGAGATTGTAATAAATGCAGAGCTTTTTATTAATTCATCTGTTAGGCTTATTTTGGTTCCTGGTTAGACTAGCTATACGTATCTATGGATTATTGGTACCAATCAAGAGGGCACAAATACTTAATAGTAACTCTGTCACTACTGAAATGCAAATTCTGAACAAATATATTTGCTATTTCAGATAAAAGATGTCATGAATCATTAGTGATGAACAAACACTGGATCAGTATGTAACTGATACATTATACAATTAATTGTTCCTTCAGTAGTTCACAATGGTTTGCAGAGTTTACAGATTTGCGTTGTGATTCATTAATAATAACAAACATGACATCAGTATGTAAGTAACAATTAGTCTATGGTTAATTAGTACGTAAGTAATAGCATAACCCTACATTATTTGTGCCCCCTCAATTAAAGTGTTATTGGATTATCTATTAATGTCTAAGTCTTTTTTTTTAATGTCTTAACAGACATGTGCAGTATAATGAAATAGTTCTAATACAGTTCAATTGATTTCTGAATGTGATCATAAATGCATTGTGTCTACAGGCCTTTGTACTGTCTAACCGAAGGCCTGAGTGCAACATCATACAACTGGAGAGTGTGTCAGTGCAGAAAGTGCAGTCTGTAGAGCCCCGCGTCAGCGCCCCAGAGGAGACGCACAGCGGCCAACCGCAGACCACTGTCCCGTCCCGCAACGGCCACTTCAAAATCGGCCCCGGGCGGACGGCCGGGAGTGCAGGATCAGCGGATGCGCGCAGCCTTCTCGAAGACTGCGACCAGCTGAGCGAATCGAGCGACTACCCGTCAGGGATGGACGCCTGTGGGTACGACAGACCGCACCGGCTCGACGTTGAGATGAGCCCGGGGGCTTCTGGTTATGGCTGCTTCGAAATGTGAAGACGCCACAATCCTGGCCATCTCCTAGGCTGCAATCAGCAATGTTCAGCCTTGGGAAGCTGCTCACTCCGCCTGATCCCTTTGATGTAAGCTTAGCCCTTAACTATGCACTTAACTCTGTGGGAAATGTGAATGACCTCAGATCTATGTAATTTGACAGGTCTGAAGTTCATACTGATATACTGTACGCTGCCTGTCATTTTAATAGTGAGATTACGTGGTATCCATGGCGATTCCGGGCTGTGCACCTTTGAGGGGTGTGGTGGGTCATTGGGGACTCATGAAGAAATATAGTTATGTTAGTATATTTTTAAAAGTGAACACCCTTTTTAAGCTTCATCATTTAAGTTGTTTATTTAAAATGCATACCTAAATCTTCAGTGCAAACTGATAAAATAGCCAGTTCTCTGTTCACTGTGCATGTGCTATAATACGGTTTACATTTGATGTGCGTAAATGATCTGGTGATAAAATAAAATGCCTTCTGACCTCTAGGTAGAATTTCCGTTAGGGTGAAAACATTAAAAAAATTACTCTTCCATTGACATTATCAATGTTTATACATGTATTCTTATATATTATGTTTGTGTAAATATCATTTTCTATTGTAATTTGCTTAGATTATAAACACTGGATGTTGATGTCTATATTTAAACCCGAGACAGTCGCAGACGATGCAGTGAAGATCCCAGATTTGCAACCGGTAGGAAAGCCCACTGGTGAAGGAGATGTGTCTCTTACTGGTGGACAGGATGGAAAAGAGCGTCATTGAAGCTGGCCGTAGTACAGCACTGTGCAGAAGTCTCAGGCAGACGAAAGAGACATTTCAAGCTATTTATATGGGTAGCCTGATCACATTTGCTCAGAACAAAAAAACACAACATATGGAAGTTAAGAGCAAAACACTAAAAACTCGAATTTCACGTGTTCTAAGTTAATTATACATGGTTGGACGGCTAGATGAACGCAGCTTCAGTTCCCAAGCTAGCATCTCCTCAGGGGCACCTATTTATTCAATTTCACCACCAGCTCACTTCATTAACTTATTTAATCGATTAGGAAAAGTCAGTGAGCTGTCGATTAGCTATGCAAGGTGCGCTAGCGCTGAAGTGAAAAAGAAACCATACGGCTGTATTGGAGGCTGCTGCAAACTCCCGGGGTGATGTTTCGAAACGGCTAAGCTGACGCACTTTGACAGGAATAGTTTTACACCGACGTGAAGATCATTTAGACATTGTTTTTTTTGGCTGCCTACGACTTTTGCACAATATTGTAAGTAAGTGGTCAAACTGGACTGGCATGTGATGTGGGTGTGAGTGTGTGCGTACGCGCGTGTCTGTGCTTTCGGGGATAGTCTCACAGACAAAGCATTTAATGTGAGTCAAAAATTTATGGGGCTCATGTTATTCGTTTTAACCGGAAGTTATCTGGTTGGTTATAAATGATTTGTTTTGTACTTGAATTGACTTTCTGCTGTGCATTTGAATTTGAGAAATTCATCAGTCAGTAAAGAATCGTTTAGCTAAAACTACTGGTGTCTGTTTAATTTTTGACCATATAAAATGATGTTGCCTGATATCCGGTTTGGTCATTTTTATCACTGTATTGGCATTTAAGACTAAATTCTCATTGCCACTTTGTTGTTGTTACTGCTGTTTGTGTGTCATTCTTATAATGTAATTTTAGTGATTAATTTTATCAGTTAGTACAGTATTTTACCAGTTAGTGCATCTCTGTAAAGCTGACCTGTATGCAGTATCAGCCTTAAAAATCTTTTGCTTATTGAATCAGTTCCATTGTATTTTGCTGAAACGTAAAAACAATTTGACAAGTGAGGCCTTGTCAACTGCAATAATGTCACAATCTGCCTTTTATACTGTTGGGATTCTGCAATCGATAGTGGAATGGATGGATTTTGATAGATAATTCATCTTTTTCCAGAATCAGGGACTTTTGTCTGTTCACACCACAGGAACTCAGCCTGATTGTAGACCGTTGGAGGCAACTCCAGAACTCTTTTTTAGTTCATACTCCAGAACCCTTTTTTAGTTCCTACTCCAGAACCCTTTTTCAGTTCCTACTCCAGACTATCTGTGTCTGAATTCAGGGGCCTTCAAAGGATGCAGCCTCTACAAAGGGTTCGCTCTTCAGTTTGAACGGAATGCATTGTCATGGTCTAAGGATAAGGGCTGTTCTCACCCTTAAAGGCCTTTGCAGACCAAACGCAGTGCAATGCGCTGTGCTCTGGAGCCCATTCATTCTGACGGCTTGTGCGGCGCAAGGACGGTTTCGCGCTGCGGCAAGCAAAGGGCAGCTACCAGAGCGGTACCGCGGAGCTTGTGCGAGCACCGCGGTCAAAGTTGAAACGCGTTGAACTTTGACCTCTTTCGCGCTGTGACGCATTGTTGCGCGACGAAACAAGGCACCGAACCGGGTCTTTTAACATCATAAAAGATCTGCTAGAAACCACCAATGCCAGTAAGTAATAGTTGTCAGTACTAACTACTTTACAATGTTTTTATCTATATCAGTTTTTATATCAGTTGCATCGGCATGACTGACCACCGGTGCAACAACAACAACGACGACAGGAGAGCGTTTTGAAAACCACGCCCACTTCTTTTGCTGAAGCCTCGCGGCGAGCGCAGCACATTCAGCGGACGCCGCTGTCGTGTTGACTGGATGCGCAAACATCGCGGCATGCGCGACGCAAAGGGATTCACCCCTGAGTCACAGAGCGCCAATCCAAGTCAGCGAGCGGGAAAACACCCACTCTGCGGAGTGAACGTTGGGATGTGTTGGGGCTACGGAGGACCCGTTATGTGGATCCTCCGTGACTCGCCAAAAGGAAGGATGCGTTTCTAGACAGTGTTTGAAGGAGCCTCTGAAGTAGGCTGGCCTGGTCACACCGCCGACGCGTTTGGCCTCGACGGATGCAGACCCGGGATTTCAGCACAGCCTCAGTCTTTTCTGTTTGAGCATGAACTGCTGGGGAGCCACTTACAGCAACAGTTTGTTGGTTGGACGTCCATAAGCTTTAACTGGGAAGTTAAGCAGAAGTGCAGGAGAAGAGATTGAAGCAGCAGAGAAAAGATCGACTAGATGTAATTATTTTTCAAGTACATTCCAGATTTTTTTTTTTTGCTTGCATCTCCATATTTCTACATCATTCAATCAATAACCAATATTTGCACCAGTTTTGCCTAATAATCGCTGGTGCTAGTGATAAAGCTTATTGGCGTGCATTTTGCAGCATCATTTTTTATTCTGGGGAAAAACTAAAGATCAATCTGTTGGCCAGATTCAATCTGAATCACAAACATGTCTTGGATTGTATAACTGACCCCCCCCCCAATAACTAACAAATGACTAATAAAATTATTTATTTATCCTCCAGTGTTTCGGCATGGCCCGTCCAGTTTCATATCAAAGTATGTGAAGTTTAACCTATGAGGTCTCTGCATTTCCCGTGCTTATTTAGCATAAAGGTGCCAGTTCCCATGGTTTGATGTGAAGGTGACACACAAAAGTAGTCAAGAGCTACGAAAGTTCCAGGCTCAGACAGAGCCGGACCTTGTAAAACGGGACCGGATTCCAGAACTTCGGTGTGAGAACACCAGCGCCGTTTGAAGGAATTTGGGGGCCCCAAGCAAAATGGGCGCTCACACAGTTTGTCACTGCATTATATTCTTAACCAGTCGTTGTCTTGGGGCCCCAGGTCAGCTTGGGGACCCAAGCAATTGCTTGGTTTGCCTGCCTTGTCGCGACGGGCCTGGAGAACACCTATTGATACCAAGTAGGACATTTTGGTAGCACCACAGCAGATGAAGCAGGCGGTGTCGTCGAACAGTATCCCATTTCAGGAGTAATGCAGACCTGTGGCCTGTGCTGCCTCGGACGGTCTCATTCCTTTCAAACCTGCAACTGCAAAGAAGCAAGGGGAAGCTCAGTACTGGATGGATGGACGGGCAGGAGGATGGGCGCATGGACATCGCAACGGCCACCTTCCCCAGGTCTCCGTCCCCTTGAAGGGTCGCTTCCTGCTTGCCTTCTCTTACCCCTAGCGCTACGCATGTGGCCGCAGAAATTCGTGGAAGTCTGCAGCGTCACCAGCTCTGTGTACAGTGGCATGAATTTTGTCATCAGGGGCGTCTGCCGGTCCGTTCACATGCCGCCCGGATTTTGGGTCTAACAGGTTTTTTTGCACGCAAGAAGATCGCCTGGGTGTTTCCAGTAGGGGGCAGCAGAAGGTGAGTAGCTGTTGCTGTGGACGCGTTTGATAGCTGGCTGTGTGAGGAGGTGCAGAGGTACCCGCATGTATATAACTCGTCGCTGAAGGTGCGATACGACATATTCCGGTGCATGAATTCTTGGAAATAAATGATGATGAGAATCTCTGCAGGCAGTGACAGAAATATATTGTTTGATATGTCCTGCATCTCATTATGTATACAATGTACTTTAGTGTTTTTGTGCATTTGTATCCAGCATTTCATTTGACTACCTGTAACAACTTTAACTGTTCATAAAAGTTGATCCATTTCACTACATCCATCCATCCATCCATTTTCCAAACCGCTTATCCTTACTGGGTCGCGGGGGGTCCGGAGCCCATCCCAGAAGCAACGGGCACCAGGCAGGGAACAACCCTGGATGGGGGGCCAGCCCATCGCAGCCATTTCACTACATTGCTTGTATTTGTGTTTGCTGCATGTTGTGGATATGTATACCGGATGTCTCAGTCTTCTGCCCCAAGTTCCACTCGCCGCCCGGATTCCAGGCACGCCCCTTCTGCCCTCTGACCTCTGACCCCTGAACCCGTGTTCTGTATAAAGCCTGATGGTCACAGCTAGCTGAAGTTGTGGCTCAGGCTTCGTCTTTTGCTCTCGCTGTGTTGTTCTGCTGTTTTCTGATTGACTTGTGTGTACGGCTGTTTCGGTTTCCCGGTTTCTGACTTTCTGCCCGGCCCTATTTCTACCTTTTCGCCTTCGGTTTGTTTGTCTTCTGCTTTGAACTCTTGCTTAGCTCCTCACTGCTCTCTTTGCTGGCCCCTTTGGATACTGTGCTTTTGGACTGTGTGTTTTCTGTACGTGTGTTGGGTGCGTAAGAAGTGACCGCCCTTTTTGTTTCCGCAAACGTGGTGTTTACTGTTGTTTTGGTAATTTTGTTTTCTCTTTTTTTTTAACTTTAGAGTTTAGTTTGGGACGTGTGCGGTAGCTGTTTCGGTTGTTGTTTTGGCCTGGGTCACTCCCGAAGCCGGCTGTACCTCGTGTTTAACTTGTCTGTGAATAGATATTAAAAAACTACAAAAAAAAGATCCCTTTGTTTCCTGTGTTCCCCTTTCCCGTTCCCAGGTTCTCTCCTCTTCCCCTCTCTCTTTCCCTTACCATCCTGGTGATCCCCCAACCCTAGACCGGGTATCGTAACATGCAGTACATCTGCCATCTGCTGGTCTGCTGGAGTATCACTGCTTCATAGACGTGCCGATAATTATCTGTGTCCACAGGCGAATGCAGTATGTACACAATAGACCGTATGCCCAACTGTGACGACACGGGGGAAATCGAAGCATGACTTGTGCTTTATGAAACGGGGATCCTGGCTGCTAACTTGCTAGGCTAGAGTCTGTTAAACTGCTTACTCTAAACACAAGCAAATGATCCACTTACCAGGAAACGAAGCAGAGTCAGGGTCAACGCCCAATGTCTCGTCCCTCTCTGGTGCTTTTGGCCATCCTGTCCCCCTGTATTTTGCCAATCAGCTCCAGTGTTACCGTATCGTGTTTTACCCGTTAGCTGAGCGTGTGTGCCCTCAGGCATAGGTTCGAGGCTGGCCAGGGGTTCTTTTCATTTCCCTGGTGTTTGCTATTTTCCGCCTATTTCTTTTCTCTGCTTATTATCTAGCTGCGTTTCTCAGTTTTTGGTCTATGCCAGCGTATGCTATCTTTTATTGTTCTGACGCTTCTAGTCTTTCTCAGTACTGTCATCCTAGTGTTTGCTTTCTGGTTTTCAGTTTTTGCCGTTTCCAGGGTTCTGTATGCTTGTTAAATGGTAAATGGACTGCATTTATACAGGTATAGCACCTTTCTACAAAGCACTTTACAATTTATGCCTCACATTCACCCATCCACACACCGGTGACAGAGGCTGCCATGCAAGGTGCCAACCTGCACACCGGGAGCAATTTGGGGTTCAGTGTCTTGCTCAAGGACACTTTGATGGGGTCAGGAGAGAGCGGGGCTCGAACATGCAACCCTCTGGTTGCCAAACGATCACACTGCCTTCTACACCACCAACTTCCCCTTGTTAGTGTTAATAGCTTCACCTGTATATCTGTGTAGGTTCTCAATCATCCAGGTCATGGTTATCTTGAGAAATGTTAATCCTATCGCAACTGGACTTGTTTTTGGTTCCTTGACGACATTTCGCCCTTCATTCCAGCTTCACCTGTCACTCGTGCTTCCTGCGCCCTTCTTTACTGGTGGATTAGATTACGATTTACAAGCTTGTTTCCTGGTTTTTCCTGTGTATTTAAGCTCCTTTGTTCAATTGTGTAGTCAGTCATCGCCTCTCCTGTCCTATTGTCCCTACTGCAGTTATGCTGCCTGTCAATGACATTCTGTTCCCTATGTAGGTTTTGTTAGAAGTATCTGCCCCCGTTTTGGTTCTGACCCCAGTCTTGTGAGTCACAGTGCTTTAGCGCAGAGCGAGGAGATGCAGATTTATAAATGCTAAGCTTCCCTCTTCCTCTTCCTCTACCAGGTTCCACTTTGCGCCACTCAGGCATCGGCACTCACGCGCAGGAAGTGCT
>JABFDZ020000045.1:15825398-15836017 GCA_019775955.2 Pollimyrus isidori | reverse complement strand
CTGCACCTTTTCTAAGGCCGCAATGTCCTTTTTATGATATGGTGACCAAACCTGCACACAATATTCTAGGTGAGGTCCCCTAACCTTAAATGCAATACAGCAATATATACCGCTCAAATTAAAAATGGTATCATTTAGGAAGGTAGTTACACTTTCTACTTAGTCCATTTATTGAAAGCTCTCTTCCTTACCAAGGCAATTTCTGGCATAAAATGTACTGCTGTCATTTTTCAGCTGGTCACCCAATAAGCCTCATAAGCTCCAAGAATATACATTTGAATCATTTATATGGCTGTAAAATACGATTATGCACAAGTAATCAGAGGGCAGAAGTTACATGTGCAAACCAATCAAGTCTAAGGGTTATCTATGAGTGCAACCTTGGTGTGACGTTTCACTAGTGTGAATTTTTAACTTTCTGCTGTCTCTAGAGCTCAAACGCTGAGTCATCTTGGCATTTTGTTTTACCCTGCAGAAAGCAGGCAGCTGAAAATCAAAAATCACAACATTGCATTCTTATAATGTATAAGCAATGGGCCATTGGATTTATGGTCAGGATATTCCATGTTCTAATGTATAAGCATTGGGCCATTGGATTTATGGTCAGGATATTCCATGTTCAAAAGTATAAGCAATGGGCCACTGGATTTATGGCCGGGATTTTCCATGCGGTCCTGCACTGGTATCACCAGGAAGGACTAAACCATTGAGTCTTGAGCTTCATGCCAGCTACTGCATTTCTCTTTGCAGGCTGATTATTCTGTTCTCTTCTCGTGCAGCGATTTTACACACAACGTCAAATGGATTGTTATTGGGACTCTTACATTTCTGTTCTAACACTAGTATTCTAGTACTACATTTCACCACACTGTGCAGTAGATGGTATAACCAGACTCATGATTTATTCAAATACAGATTTCATACAGTCTTCCATCCAAACGCTTATCCTGTACAGGATAATAGTCGGTCTTTATTAGGCTCTCAGACATAGTACAAATCAAACATCTCTATGGCCACATTTTATATATATAGTTACACTTTAATAGTATATAAATTCTATTTCCTCCTCCTTGAAATTAAAGTATAATCTGCAGTGGCACCACACAGTATTTGAACTGCTCTGGCATGCTTGTCCACACCACATCTGTTTACTGTATAAAGCGATTATGCACAAACGAGATCTCGGCCTACAAAGCACCATGTTCTAATGAGCATTGAGCAGGGAATGACATACAAGGAACACTTAGTGTCTGCACCCACCTGCGACTCTGCGACGGGCTGCTACGCGTGCGACCATGAACCGGAGAAGGAGAAAAACCACAGCAAGTCCCACAGATTGTCAATCAGAAGTTCATATGAACCAGTCTAGCCTGTGTTTCCCAACCTAGTCCTCGGGGAGCCCCACATGGTACCCAGTTGAGAAACACTGGCCAAGGCTGCACCAGTAACCCAAGGCAAAAACAATGAAGAAGCAAGTCATAAAGAACAACAGGCACTGGTAGCACTATTTAGATCAGGGTCCTTCAACTCACGGTCCTCGAGGTCCGAGCCCTGCTGGTTTTCCAGCCTTCCTTTACCTGTCAGTCAGGTGCGAAGCCTCTGACCAATCAGAATCAGCAATTATTAAACTCACTACCTGGGAGAACTGAAAACAAGGCCTGCATTTGGAATCGAGGTCCAGAGTTGAAGAACCCTGATTTAGATGTTTTTTTTTTGTTCTTCAAACAAGAGCTAAATCAGCTAGGTGACTCTGATGCTTATATCATGGACATTCAAAGCTGTTTTTACCAAGAGAAATCCCCCTGAATGTTACTGAAAGGTTGGGTGATGTTCACGGTCAACCGCACTCCCAGAAATAACTGAAACACCTTACGGCGATTGACTGATGAAGCTGTCACAAGATGCACTTCCCATTATGACGAACACTCCTTTTTAGGATGAGGACAGGAGGCACCAGAGCACCAAACCCTAATCCTCCATAAGTACATATAGCAGCTTATTTTGCCTAATGGGATGAGGTCGGCTAAGCTGGGTTTCTACATTAAAGCTGTGGCTCTGGTAGTAAAGTCAAAGTTAATGGGACTGGCTGCACGGGGCTGGTACTGAAGGGTAAAACACGATCTAACACCCTGCAGGGTCTATATTGGGAGGTGGCAGGGAGAGACGGACTGCAGGTACGTGACGTGTCCGATGCCCTTGGTCACGCCCTCCCGGAACAGCAGCTTGGCGCCCACCTTCAGGTGCTCCGGGTGCTTGATGAACTGGAAGCGAACCACCGCCTTCTCCCCAGTACGCAGCTCCTCCTGTTTGAAAAGGACGAGCCGGACTGACGTCACTGCCGCTCACGGCCATGGGCTGCATCTGGCTTCATGCTGATCATCTCTACTGAGTTAAAAACAATCAGCGTTGGGCATTTCAGGTTCACAAGCTACAAATCCAGACCAGGATTTTGTTTTTACCAACCAGTTCACCATAAGGAGTCATGGTCACAGAGTATTCAGCTGCTGGGTAGAAACAAAATCATGGTCTGGATTTGTAGCTTCTGGACCTGAAATGCCCAACACTGAAAACAGTCTTGCTACAGAAGGGTGATTTGTCACAGTGAGGATTGAACCCAAGGAGACCTGGATTGGACCACTGGTCACCGAAATGTACATCAGCGCATTGATGCCTGTAGCCAATAAGACTTTAAAATCATTATATTATTTTATGTCCGAATGTTTAAGATACAATGGCTAGTTAAACTCAAGAAACCAGTAGGAACAAATCGTGGAGGCCTGGTAAATGAACCATCATGCCTCTCAGAGGCAGGAGACCCACCTTGCCCTTGAGGGCCACCACCACAGCCGTCTGCCTCACGTTCCCCACGTGCACCGTCACCTGGAAGCCTTTGCGGAAGGTCTTGGCGTGGAAAAGGAGGACAATCTCGGCCTCGAACAGCCAGCAGATGCTGGGCTCCATCTCCGGACTCACCAGCACCATGCCCTGCACACAGGGACAGTCGCGAACACAGAACCCAACCGGTGTCAGCCATGTGACAGGATTTCACGACATTAGGAAGGTCAACCCCGACAGAGTGAGGTTTTTGTAACTTCAAATCTGTAAAGTTTGTTTTCGCAACGGAACTTTAAAACAGAAAATGAGAAGCTTGCTGAAGTAATAAAAATAAATTCCTTTGAGGATATCTTGTTCCATACTCTTAATACCTTGTTAAAACTGCTTATATTGAACCAGATAAAGGACGTCCCAAAGGAAAAGTAATGGCCATAATACTTAAGGATGCCTTGGCTGGAATCCATTCCAAGCATTAGGGAATATGTGTTACACTAGAGCAGAGGTCAGCAACATTTTTGAAGCAAAGAACCATTTTATCCAAAATGTCTGACCCATGATTTACAAAGAACCGCAATGTGTTACACATATGCTTTTTAAATGCGATATGGGTGTATATGCATTTAACACAAGAACAAGGCTTCAAGTGCTTGTAGAAAAAATCCATCCATCCATTTTCCAACCCACTTATCCTTCTGGGTCACGGGGGGCGGAGCCTATCCCGGAAGGTACGGGCACGACGTGGGGAACGACCCCGGACGGGGGGCCAGCTGGTGGGGATACACTCACACACGCACACCTAAGGACAATTTTAGTAACTGCACTTCTGCAATTAGCCTCAGCATATCTGGACTGTGGGTGGATACCGGAGTACCCGGAGGAAACCCCACGACGACACGGGGAGAACATGCAAACTCCACACCCATGAAACCAGGCGGAAACCAGAACCCGAGTCCTAGAGGTGTGAGGCAACAGTGCTAACCACTGCACCACCATGCCGCCCCCAATAATGATTTAAAAAAAAATAAAAAATTTGGGGGGTGTTTCAGTTTTAAATTACTTGGACCCATAATAACCCTAACGCCCTAACCCTAATAGGACAACACTGATTGGTTCTGTACCGATAGTATCCACCCTCACCTCTCCTTTCATTTGACTCTGCACCCCTCTGCTGTGTGCTCTCTGCTCTACCGTGCTGACTGAGCAGTGCAGAATTTAGTCACTGCTCCAAACTTGATCAATACGCTCTAATGTGTAAATCGGAGGAAATATAATAATTTTTACGAAGATCTGGGTTACAAAGACATGGTGATGATTTACTACAAAGAGCATATTAAAGAATTAATAATCGCAATAAACGTTGAAACCTACATCCAATGTCGGGCACCGAAGAAAACTTCGAAGAAGAATTAATTTGATGGGATACACAGTCTCAATAAAAAGAATGAGTTTGAGGAAGATGTGGATGATGCAGTTGATACATTACAGAGGCATAGAGCTAAGAAATATCTAATCGAAAAATAATATTAACTCATAAATAAATTATCTATCTATGCAAAAGTATTATCCTGCATCCACGCAGTGAGAGAGTCGCGTGTGGTTCGCGGTTCACAGGCTGCTAACCCCCTGCTCTAGAGAGTGAGGTGAGCTAAGCTTATCAGTCCAGAAAGGCCGTGCTCAGCACCTTTCGAAGCAGTGAGCGGTCGAAACTTCCCAGAGCCAGCGTGGCAGCCTGGCCAGCCCGCAGGACCCTGCACGCCGACCGGTTCCTCTGGATGCTGCACACCGTCAGGTCCAGGAACTCGCCCTGGTCCGTGGGGCCCACCGCCAGGCGCTCTCCCTCCCGACAGATCCCGCTGTTGGAGAGGGGCCGTGTTGGAAAAGCCTCTGTGGGCCACGTCTTACCTCCCAGGGTTAAGGAAGAGGGCAAGGCACCGACTGACCTGTAGAGGGTGCCTCCTACCACCGTCCCCACTTCAGGAACCGTGTAAATCTCGTCCACCTAAGGGGCAGTCACAGACAGGCGGCCTTGGTGGTTGGTGCTGTGGGTGAGCGTTTGTGAATGTGAGAGCATCGAGGAGTCAGTGTGTGTAAACAAGGTGTTACTGATATACCAATCTGAAGCTATTGTACCGTGCAAAAGTCTCAGGCAGCCAAAGAGAAGGTCTTTTAAATGGTCTTCATCTCAGTGTAAAACTGTGATAATATGTCTGACAAAAGTGACAACTTAGATACTTCAAAACCTCTCCTAAAGTCACCCCAGTGTTTGCAAAAACCATTCAATACGCCAGCGTGTTTACTGACGCGGGCACTGGCATATCCGGTTTGCCTAATCAATACTTCACTGAGTAATTTATCTAATTCATTTAATCCATTATTTGAGTTGGTGGCGAAATGTAACAAATACATGTAATGGCTGTGGTGCCGCAGAGGAGAGGTTTGGGAACTGAAGCTCATTTAGCCGTCCAAAAAGATCTCACTTTTGGGAGAATGGAAGAAATTCCTAATAGAACATTATTAATAGTAACACAATAAAACTATGTTAAATTGTGTTTTTTTTTTTAGCAAGTATACCCTTACTCTCCAGATAAATAGCTTTTACACGTTTTCTTTGAAAATGCACGGGGATTGTATGTGGACAGAGAAACAGGCTCCATAGTGGTTAGAGGCTACGGGTTACAGATCAGTGGTGGGTACCTGGAACTCTGTAAGCTGCTGCATGAGCTCCTCCTGGTCCTTGCTGTTGCTGAGGGGTGGCAGGATGTTGAAGAAGACCTTGAGAAGGTCCAGGCTGTGCCCCGACACACTTGACACAGTGAAGATGGGCGTGATGCTGCAGCAAGGTTGTCAAATGGATAAGAGGAGATCAGGAATTGAGGGGGTGGAGTGCGGTACAGGCCTCACAAATACCCGCAGACCCGTGCACTGGCGGGGGTGGAGTGCGATACAGGCCTCACAAATACCCGCAGACCCGTGCACTGGCAGGGGGTGGAGTGCGGTACAGGCCTCACAAATACCCGCAGACCCGTGCACTGGCAGGGGGGGGCGCGGTACAGGCCTCACTAATACCCGCAGACCCGTGCACTGGCAGGGGGGGGGGTCCTCAAACTCAGCTGGTAGTCTTTGCAGAGACTCATTATTTTAATTACAGAGTATTTTTATCTGCGTGTGGAGCTGTGCCAGGACATTACTGAGGCGATAACACGCTGCCCACTCTGCCCACTGCCCACTCTGCCCACGCTGCCCACTCTGCTTTAGCCTGAGCAACATGACATGACAGCCATCTGATAATCTAAAGAATTAAGTTGGGGGGGGGAATTGACCCCGACATACCTGGGCGACTGGGCAAACTTCTGGGCAGTGTTGACGGCGTCGTCCGTGCTGGAGACCACCACGGGCACCTTGCAGCAGCCGGGCATCTTCAGGAAGCGCTCCAGCTGCCTCACCGTGCGCTCCACTGTGCTCCTGGAGCAGAGGTCCACCTTGCTCACCACGATGAAGATGGGCACCTTCAGCGCCATGGCCAGGCCCAGGTGCTCCCGAGTGGTGCCCGCTGGGGGTGGAGCCGTCATATCAACTCAGCGTAATTAGCATGTATGCTGCACGTACTCCACAGCTCCCCCTGCTGGACAGTCACTTACGGCGCTTTTCCGTTGCCGCCGGGAACCGAGCCACACACACTCGAGCCGAACCCAGAAGAGACGCTTCTCCATTGCAAGTTATGCGAGTCGAACCTGACCTATACCCAGACGGAAATGTCCTGCTCACCAGCAGGGCCGAGGGCGTGGCTAACCTGAGTCGGCTGCATCCCATTGGTTGAAATGTACGGAGACGAGAAAGAACCAGCGATCTCAGTCAAGCACTGCGGATAACATGTAACTTGAACATTTCCAACCTCCTTAAATTACTATAGAATGGCTAAAAGGAATGAATCGATGATACAAACTTATGCAAGCTGTTGCTAATTCTACTCGTGTATAATCAGGGCTCTCAAGCCTCACGCCCTCATCGTGAGACACACACACATGACCCAGTTTACACACCACACGCCGCACCTCCTCTTTCTCATGCTGAGCAGTAAAGGGCGACGACCTGCAAGGCGTCCCGTTAAATAGGATTATTGGATGATGTGCAGGCCAGCGGAGGGGAGTTTTCCACAGAGTTCATAACTGTCCCGAGTTATACAGAGCTGATAGCCACCTACCTGCCAATCAGAAAATAGCATTTTGTTGATGCCGGGTAAATTCCAAAATAGGTCACATGTGATCCCGCCGCAAGCACGTTATTGGATGGATGCGCAGACAAGGTGGGAGTGGCAGAGCAGAATGCGACGAATGCGGCAGGCTGGGCTCTCGAGCGCCACGCATTGAGCGTGTCACACACGCTGCACCCCTAACAGCTGTCATCTCACTCCAGACTTTTCATGAAGCTTGAGGCCCTCACAATTACCATAGACAGTATAAACGGGAGGTAGGCAGCTCTGACCCTGGAGGGCCGGTATCCAGCAGGTGTTCCATCCTACCTGATGAGTTACTATCTGCCTGAGATCAGGTGTGGTTCACCATTTAGAATTGACCTGCCCATTCAGTGTTAACCAATAACAAGCTCTTTTTCGAACAACCAAGCAATACTCTAAAAAATAGCAAAAAAAAATAAAAATAAATAGCCAATAGGGCCCCCTGATCAATCTGCACCCATCTTTCTCTTTTCCTGTCCGTCTCTCTGTCTGCCTGACTGTCTGTTTCTCTGCCTGCAGTCTGTCTGTCTCTCGATCTGATTTCCTGTCTTTCTCTCTGTCTGTCTGTCTCTCTGCCTGCCGTCTGTCTCTCTGCCTGCATTCTCTCTGTCTGCCTTTGTGTCTGTTTCTCGACCTGATTTCCTGTCTGTCTCTCTGTCTGCCTGTCTGTTTCTCTGCCTGCGGTCTGTCTCTCTGCCTGACTGCCTGCCTGTCTGTCTCTCTGCCTGCAATCTGTCTGTCTCTCGATCTGATTTCCTGTCTATCTCTCTGTCTGTCTGTCTCTCTGCCTGCATTCTCTCTGTCTGCCTTTGTGTCTGTTTCTCGATCTGATTTCCTGTCTGTCTCTCTGCCTGTCTGTCTCTCTGTCTGCCTTTCTGTCTGACTCTCTGCCTGCAGTCTGTCTGTCTCTCGATCTGATTTCCTGTCTGTCTCTCTGTCTGTCTGTCTCTCTGCCTGCATTCTCTCTGTCTGCCTTTGTGTCTGTTTCTCGACCTGATTTCCTGTCTGTCTCTCTGCCTGCCTGTCTGTCTCTCTGCCTGTCTGTCTCTCTGTCTGCCTTTCTGTCTGTCTCTCTGCCTACAGTCTGTCTGTCTCTCGATCTGATTTCCTGTCTGTCTCTCGATCTGATTTCCTGTCTATCTCTCTGTCTGTCTGTCTCTCTGTCTGCCTTTGTGTCTGTTTCTCGATCTGATTTCCTGTCTGTCTCTCTGCCTGCCTGTCTGTCTCTCTGCCTGCCTGTCTGTCTCTCTGCCTGTCTGTCTCTCTGTCTGTCTGTCTCTCTGCCTGCAGTCTGTCTGTCTCTCGATCTGATTTCCTGTCTGTCTCTCTGCCTGCCTGTCTCTCTGCCTGTCTGTCTCTCTGTCTGTCTGTCTCTCTGCCTGCAGTCTGTCTGTCTCTCGATCTTTTTTCCTGTCTGTCTCTCGATCTGATTTCCTGTCTGTCTCTCTGCCTGCCTGCCTGCCTGTCTGTCTCTCTGCCTGTCTGTCTCTCTGTCTGCCTGTCTGTCTGTCTCTCTGCCTGCAGTCTGTCTGTCTCTCGACCTGATTTCCTGTCTGTCTCTCGATCTGATTTTCTGTCTGTCTCTCTGCCTGCCTGCCTGTCTCTCGATCTGATTTCCTGTCTGTCTCTCTGTCTGTCTGTCTCTCTGTCTGCCTTTGTGTCTGTCTCTCTGCCTGTCTGTCTCTCTGTCTGCCTGTCTGTCTCTCTGCCTGTCTGTCTCTCTGTCTGCCTGTCTGTCTGTCTCTCTGCCTGCAGTCTGTCTGTCTCTTGATCTTATTTCCTGTCTTTCGCTCGATCTAATTTCCTGTCTGTCTCTCTGCCTGCCTGCCTGTCTCTCTGCCTGCCTGCCTGTCTGTCTCTCTGCCTGCAGTCTGTCTGTCTCTCGATCTGATTTCCTGTCTGTCTCTCTCTCTGTCTACCAGCCTGTCTGCCTTGCTGTCTGCCTTGCTGTCTGTTTGTCTCTGTCTCTGAACTGAATCAGCTCTTATATTAAAGAAACTAAGCTATTACCTAAAGCTAATAGTTTTCAGACGAAAGAAGTCAAACCACATATCCTTCCCATCTGTGAAAAGGAATCTTTTTTGTACTGAATTGATATTTGTCTTATTTATTGTGGAAGTTGTGTGCTATTCCTTTTGGCTTTTATGTACCCTAACTTTTATTTACTATCAACTTGTTTTTCGCATCTGAAAAATATATTTTTAAATGTGTATATGGTATATGTTTGAACTAAGAAATGCAGCATTTATTCAGGGACTGTACTGAGTGAACATCATCTTAACCTGTTCGCCTCTTTAGTTATTATGAGTTTGAGCATGAAACACACTTGATAATAAAAAACACTTAATTCACAAGGGCCCTGTCATGAACTGCATTCCTGAGTTTTTCTTACAACAAATTTTTAAAAACTTGGAAAAAAAAATCCACATTTCTTAATCCTCTCAAACTCTTCTTTAGAAGTCTTTTTTTGAAACATCTTCCTTTATAATACTTGAAAAACAGAATAAATCGATAAAATTCAAGCGGATGCCCCCGCTGATAGTATCGACAAAGTCTGAGATGAATATATCATCAGAGGGTGATATTTCATGGTACTTAACCGTAACAGACACCATGAGATGCTTTGGCGAATATCCAGGGACACCTGCCAGTGGCCCTGCTCTTAGGCGACATGCACACAGCCTGCATTAAATACTGGCCGCTACACCGTCTCCCTGACGCCCCCCGTCCCTGCTGACGGAAAGCCAGAGAGTCCCAGCGATCAGTGTTATTGCCGTACTGCATCTACGCGACAGCAGCTAAACGCTACAAACAGCAGAGGCTTAATCCGCTTTATTTCAAGGAGATGTGCTTTACCTGGCAACTATTGACATGTGTTGAGAAATAAATAATCTGACACTGATAGATTCTCCATCTGCCGCCTCCTGATCCCAGGGAAGTCAGAGAAAGTGGCTTCGTTGACACACTGCAGTCTGACTGTAGCATATATATTTTTTTTTTCCAAAGCTGTGTTTCTAAGTATATCTCATCTGATGTGAAACTTTTGAATACAAAATGTACCTGGAGCATTAAAAAGCTGCTTATGTAAATGGCCGGAGAGGCCTATAGTGAGTCCTTATGAGTGTGTATTAACTGTCGAGCACAGCTTCGAAACGATGGTGCCTAAATGAGAATTTATGATGCACAGAGCTTAGAGGTACACTTCATAAAGACTTTTATCATACACATCCATTACTCCCCAGTACTAATTAGTGTGCAATGTTGTGTTGTTTAAAGGTCTAACCCTAATCTAACCCTAATCTAACCCTGATTCGAGCTCGATGGGCTTTGGCAAAGTATCAGGCTTTCGCTCTGACTTGGGTTGGCCTTTTTTTGCACTTGCTGGGTCCATTGCTAATTAATGTATTCCATGCCCACCCTAACTGGGCCCATTGCTAATTAATGTTTTCCATGCCCACCCTAACTGGGTCCACTGCTAATTAATGTTTTCCATGCCCACCCTAACTGGGTCCATTGCTAATTAATGTTTTCCATGCCCACCCTAACTGGG
>JABFDZ020000045.1:15727648-15743393 GCA_019775955.2 Pollimyrus isidori | reverse complement strand
ATGCCGCACGTTTTCTAGCTCACTGACGTTGACAAAATTATACTCTTAGGTATCGAAATTTGGTACCGAAAGAAAATTATTTTTTCGATACTCTATAGTATCGAGACGATTCGGTCGGTGCTTAAAAAGTATCAAACTCGATACCCAGCCCTACCCCAGTTTCATTCTTTGAATGTGAATATGTGAAAAGCTGAGTTTTACTTTAATAAGCGTGGGGGGCATTAATTTATTCCTAGACTTAAAGTTGTACTATTTTCATATCCATTGCATTCGCCAATGACAGGCTGGTAGCTTTGTCAGTATCGTGTGCTTGACGTTTGGTTTTGGTCCACTTGGTTGATTATGGGTTTTTAAAGCACATCCCTTAAATTTTTATTCTTACTTTGTCCTGTGACTTTTCAGAACTACTGTTTTTTATTGTAGCAGTGTTTACTGGAGCAGTTTGTCCCTGTGATTTACGCTGTCATTTCCAGTTAAGGCTTGGCTTAATATACATCTCCCCTCTGCTGTAACTGAGCTGGCACAGAATGAGCGGGAGCTTTTCCCGGATTAATTGTCAGCCCTGTGCGCTAGTCTGACTTGCCGCCTGGTGTTGACCTCTTGAGTCGCTTTTTAAAACTATATATCTCCCCCGAAATATCCAGCTATTTGGAGATCTACAACGAGCGCGTTCGAGACCTCCTAAGGAGGAAGTTCAGCAAAGCCTACAACTTGCGTGTGAGGGAACATCCGAAGGAGGGGCCGTACGTGGAAGGTGAGGCTGCCTTCGGGGTGACTCGTAACATCTGTAACGTGCCATGCCGGCGTGGCACTCGCCCTGTCTGAGACGTTGGCGTTAGGCCAGCTACCGATGAGCTCTTCTGGGCAGTTGGCATCTCAGGGTCAGCATGCTGGGGACCCTGAGCTCAAAGGTCTCATTTTTCATCTCCTGGTTCCTACTTCGGCGTGGAGTTCTGATTGTGGTGTATTCAAAGTCTGGGATAAGTGAGGAAATGGTATGGAAATATTTCTGTGTTTCCAGACTATTGCAACAAAGTTGCCTGCTATGTATGCTAAAGAAATCAGTTGGGCTACATTGATGGAATCTCCGGTGTGGGCTGGTCGTCAGTCCCCACTTTCACAATGAAGATCTGGAACCTGAGCTCGTCTTGACCAGAAATTTGGCTCCTGCCCACTTCTCTGCATTTTGCTCTCACACCGCACAACAAAAACTGAGACCTTTATGCTAAATGAGTGTGGGAGATGCAAAAAGTCTATAGGTTAATTTTTTCTTATTTCATAACTTCACCACCACGCCAAAACAGTGGAGGTTAAATAAGTTTTGTTGATTATTGGGGGGAATGACCTTGATGGAAATGGAAAATAGTTTAATATATATGTTTCTTATCTGCAACATATTCATGATTCAAAATACAATGTTTGTATGTAGTTGTTCACCATTTTGACTATAGGGGAGCTGTCAGCCGTTTGGCAGGCAGACGTATTGTCATCTAATTGTTTAATGGACAGTTGCCCAGGGGAGCATCATGTCCCCCCTCTACAGTCTGGAAAAGTATGGATTTTTAAAATGGTAAGTGTATAGGAACCCTGTCATCCAAATGAGATTTATAGCAGCTTGGTGCTTGGAGAACTCCTGACACTCCATGTTTTTGCTCCTGGAAGGGGGATTGAGTTCGGTCTGGGGGTCCCCAAGGACCGGGATGGGAAAGGCGGCGTAAATCCTTGGTGTGGGTTCTCCGCATGAGGATCTCTCTCTCTCCCCAGTCCCTCCTCCACTAGCTGGGCCCAGGGCAACTTCCCCGGTCGTCCCCCACAGACACCGGCCCTGGTTTTAATAGGACCTTTTGATTCCTAGTTAATTTACAATTCCAGTTTTCAAGGTTTTATCCTGCATCATTTTTAGTCGCATTTTCTTACCCAACATGCACCCATCTTCTGCTATAGCCAAGGTTGTCTTTTTAACATTTAAATGAAATCAGGCAGCATGTGTAAGTGCTGTTTGTGTTTTGCCCCCCGTGTTGCATTAACCCTTATATACACAGTATGGTTGGGAGTAGATGCCATTCAGGTTCCCACATTGTGACCCAGAGCTCTCGAAGCACCTGGTGCAGAACTACTGTGATGTGGAGGAACTGTTGAAGGTCGGGAATATGAACCGTACCACGGCCAGCACGGGCATGAACGACGTCAGCAGCCGCTCCCACGCCATCTTCACCATGAAGTTCACCCAGGCGAGCTTCCGCCGTCCCTCAGCTGTGGTTACCTGCTTCTTGGCCTGAGCTTCTTTCAAGTTAAACTAGTCTAGGGTCTCCTCTGCTATACGTTACCCTGGGGAAAAGCTCAAGTGACTGATTACCTTTTGCTTTTCTACTTTGAGCTTAAACAATGTAAAATGCCTGCATGTAACGAAAGAATGTTCTGTATTTGTAAGTTGTGCTTCAACGTTGCAACATTTTAGTCTTTTTCTGGAAAGCCAATTCCCAGGTTAAAACTGTCTGTGTGTTTCTAACAGAGGTCTCCTGTATTTCTTGGTCGAAATGACCAGTAAGAACGATGTTGTTATGGCTCAGATATGGCCAGTCTAAATGGGAATGGGAATGGAAATGGCCAGTCGGAATGGGAATGGAAATGGCCAGTCTAAATGCAATTGGAAATGGAAATTTTAAGGGAATGTATTTTTTGAAATACTTGATGTTGTACTTGTTTTAAAGTGGTGCTTTTCCGTGATCATGCGGTCCTTTGCCTGCAGGCTAAGTTCGGTGGCGAGATGCCCTGTGAGACCGTGAGTAAGATCCACCTGGTGGACCTGGCGGGCAGCGAGAGGGCAGATGCCAGCGGCTCCTCGAGGGCGCGGCTCAAGGAGGGCAGCAGCATCAACAAGTCCTTGGTCACGCTGGGCAACGTCGTCTCTGCTCTCGGTACGTTTTCTCCTGAGGTTAAGGTTCTTGTATCAGGCAGACTTGGGAGATCTTTAATTTTTTGAATGGTTGAATACCATGTATGAGAAATAGTAACTTGTAATACGTTTCTCGCACATGTTTTAATCCTCTTATGCACATGCGCTAGTGAATAAGTTCAATGGGGTGATGTCCGGTATTTGATACCACATAAGAGATTTGCGAAGAAGACTGTGGTGGAACAAATGGGAAGACGAATAAAGTGTGTCTCTCTGTAGACGCGAGCGGGGGGCGGGGGGGGCACATGCATCACAAAACGCTCTGCTTAATTTTCTGTTGCTTTTAGTTAATTTGGTGTTGTGTTTAATAGTGTCGTTACTTAACTGGACAGAAAATAATATCAGATCTTTGTCACGTCAGTAGGACACTTGCACGATGCATGTGAGCGAAAAGTGCCAGTAGCGACAACATATGGGAAGTATATAAAAGTGATGAATAGAAGAAATGAGTAGTATTCAAATTTGAAAAGAAATACAATAAAACTCAATGAGCAATACTGCAGTAATTACTACCAGATGCTGTGACAGTTGCATGACCTGTAAGACCAGTGCAGTATGGTAACACGGCCATCAACTCCAGTATGAAGGTGATGTAGATGTGGGTAAGTTCAGGTGGAAGAAACTGTCCTGAACCACCAGGCACTGGGACAAAATCCCATAGTGCCATCTGCCTGGCAGTGGTTAGCAGTTGTGGTTTGGATTGGATTTTGTTTTCAAAAGCAGTGCTATTGTGGTGTTTCTGGAATCTTGAATATACAATTTACCAACCCTGGTTCACCCCGAAAACATTGGGCCTCATTCGCCGACTTTACTTACGAACAAATTCGTTCTTAAACCCCACTTGCGCACTTTTCTGACATTCACCAATGTTTTATCTGAATTTGTCCTTGGCTAAGAACAGAATTTACGCACACTCAAGACTCCATTCGTACGCACATTTGAGTAATGATAGCTGGTTCTAAATAATCTGTTATAGCAGTTTTGTTCATTCTGCAGTTCATAAAATGTTAGTATTTTTGAATAATTTCAAGCAGACCTTGTCCGTTATGGACTATATTCCGTTATAAGTGTATTAATACTTCTACTTCAGCATTACCGTACTTTAGTTTGTTCCCTCTTAGTGCCAAGCGGCTCACAGCCTGCACGCCTCTTCCCCTTTCCTTGCACACGGCCCTACAGTCTCATGTCCTTCTATGGGAAATTTCAGGGCGTCGCCCTATGCTAATTAGGACGAACTAGCACACGTTTTCAGTCACGATAAGAATGGTGAATCCCACGTTAAGAACAAAGGTGCGAACAATTCTGCTACTTAAGAACACGCCAGGAATCCGACGTAGGTTATTCGTAACAAATTTTGTAGCAACAAATTTTGTAGCAACGAATTTAAGGGAATTCTTAAGAAAATATTGGTGAATGAAGCCCACCGTCACTAAGATTTCTAAGTACAGTTGTATACCCAAAATAACGCTGTATACTATATTGTCATGATACCACGAAAGCCTCACTTTGCAAAAAATGTTGCAGCTAATTGAATTAATCTTTTATATCTAATGCATTAAAATGTTATGTTGGGCAAGCCTTCGGTGTCTGTTAACTGCTTTTTCTCCTCTCTCTTCTCTTTTGGCACACAGCTGACCTGTCTCAGGACAATGTATCTGCAAACTCAAAGAAAAAGCAAGTTTTTGTGCCGTACAGGGACTCTGTGCTGACATGGCTCTTGAAAGACAGCCTGGGGGGTAACTCGAAGACCATCATGATTGCGAGTAAGTGTCAGCTAACATGAACTTATCCTTAGTTCGAATGCATACGAAGAAATGTTTCGGAGGCTGGTGTGGGGCCTGCTTGTTTCAGTTGGTGGAATAATGTGTTGTTGGGATGTTTGCATTTCTTTGAATTTCAGTGTGTTTTTTTTATTTTTTTTGTGGTATTTATAGCGATTTCCCCAGCAGACATCAACTACAATGAGACGCTGAGCACTTTACGGTACGCCAACAGAGCTAAAAACATAATCAACAAACCCGAGATCAATGAGGACACCAACGTCAAGCTCATCCGTGAGCTGCGGGCTGAGATAGCCCGTCTGAGAGAGCTGCTGGTACAGGTGAACCAGGTTTGGATGGTCTTTCTGCTGCTGTTGCTCGTAATCGAATGTTAAAGATGCCAAAGCATGACGTTTTGACTATACCTGTACATCTAAGAACATGTTTCTCATCTCCAAGAGCTACCGATTGCCTAAGCTTCCATACTGTTCTGAACTCCATAGATTGCACTTCTGGACTCACCCGCAGCTTTGAGTGTGGAGGAGAAGCTTCACGAGAATGAAGCCAGGGTGCGTGCCTGATTTTTTTTTCGGCCGTTTCTTCATTCCGGTGACAAGTGACTTGGGCCCGGTATCGTGAACCAAAATTTCTCGCTCAGCTAGATAACTTGTGAGATTTTAAGGTAGCATGGGTTGAATTGAATGAAAATGAAGTCAATTTAATGCTGGGGTACCTTGAATCCAACAAGTTATCTGGTTTAACAAGCAATCGAGCTTCGTAATACGGGGCTCTGATCTTCTTGACCTTTTTCCTTAACGTGGAAAATTCTTGCCAACTTCAAATGCCGAATAGCTTTTTTTTTTTACTTATTCAAGGAAGGAAAGGTGTGAATTTTATTTTATTGGTGGGGGAATGTGAGAAGGTGAGCAGGTTTCTGGCATAGCATTTGAAACAAGTGCACAGATGTTGTCTAATGAGCCTTTGGTGTTCTCAATCCCAAACAAACCCCCCCACCACCCCCCCCCCCGGAAAAAACTGCTTCAGACTGACGAATTAATTCAACAGCTTTAAATATCTCTGTCAAAAATTTTGGAAAAGATTCTTTCAAAGCTATTTATTTCTCCACATTTTAATCTGTAGACTTTAATGGTGTTTATAGGTCTTATTCTGAAATAAATTCTTTTCTGGCTTCAGTAAAGATCCTCGTTTGTTTTGGCAGGTAATGGAACTAACAAAGAAATGGACAAACAAGTGGAATGAGACGCAAAATATCCTCAAGGTCAGGCGGTACACGGTGCTCGCTGTGTTGCATTGTACTGGTATTATACCTGCAGTCCAGAGGAAGTTTAGCTTATTAATCTGATTTTGTTTACCTTTTCTGTACATTGTGAGGCTGTCAACACAGCCGTTCTCAGTTTTTTTTTTCTTGCTAGATGAAATTGTCTTCTGATATTCAAGCGTCTGCTGGGCATATTGTGTTTTCCAAGTTTTTTATGTGGCATGCTTAATACCATGGTACTTTAATGATACATTAAATACAGTCTTTCAAAATGATAACTCTAAACACCGTGACACCCATGTGATTAGGGTTATAGTCTAAGTAACAACAGAAACGAGTTTCCAGATACGTCTGATGCTAAACTTAAAGGCGCTTTTTACCCGCCGACTGGGGAGAGGCGCCGTGCTGCTGTTTACTCCCCGTGGAGTTACTCGTGGTAGATACTTTCTCCATATGTTGCGTGTTTAGCTGAGTGCCGCCCATTTCTGCCCGATCCGCTGATGTGTTGCTGATGGGTAATCTTAGCTTTTGATATGTAGCCATTTTTATGTATATATGTGCTCTTTTAATTGCTGTTTACTGTGTTTTTTTTCTTTTATACTGGAAAGCGCCCTGGGCACCTTTAGGTTGTTGTATGGCGCTATATAAATAAAATTTGATTTGATTTAATCTGGTGATTTACATCGTCCCGTACGATGTTTACAGATACTTGCCGTTAAGTGGCAGGGTTTGGTCTCCATTTAATAGACTCGTCCTCATTTCAAGCGCGCGCATTTCCCCTGTCAAACCACTAGATGTCACTGAAGCGCCATGGAAATAAATTGCCCACTAGCACGGCTTGCTTTTCTTCTTCGAAAGGTAGCCTGTATGAAACTGGCTGACTGGTTTTAACCCATGAAATGGGAGTAGTAGCGGAAGGGGATGTAGAGGGTCGCGTGTCTTGGTTTACTTCACCGAATGGCATTTTATTTGGGGGGAAAAACGGTGCTGCCATTTTTCTCTAGTTGTTCTATGTGCATAATGAAAATGTGTTTTTTTTTTTTTTTGCACACGCATATAACATCCAGCAAAGCCCAGGTGCACAGCTCTTAAATCGCCATTCACGTATTGCTGAGCATTTATGCTTTTCCCCAGCACTAATGATGGCTTAAGCTTGAACGGTAACCAAACTATTGCCTGACTATAGTTTGTGGCCACTGCAGTGCAGATGAGGTACTTGGGTACAACATGCTTTCTTATTACATCAAGCAATTTCTGGAAGCAAAAAATGTTGCTGCTTCTAATCGGCAACCCCAGCTGGGGGTTTCATGGTGAGGCACCTGTGAATGGGCGTGCAGTTCTCGGGCCAGCCTCAGCCCCTGATGGCGCTGTTGGACCGATTTGACTGGATTCTCCTCCCCTCGCATGTGGTGGTTTCCATTAAAATTTCAGGAAACCTTAGCGAAATTTTAAGTTCCAAAACCTGCATGACTGGACCTTTGGGACTGGAGTTGGGCCTGGTATGTATGGGTTATTAAAGACTTTGTATACATACCATAATCCCCTAGCAGGAACACATTTCGTTATATGGCAGAGAAGTCGAACTCCAGTCCTAAAGGTCGCGCACGGGTGTGTGTGCGTGTGCGTGCATACAGTACTGTGCAAAAGTCTTAGGCGGTCAAAGAAAATGATGCTTAAATGATGGTGTAAAATTATCATATTATGTCTTGGGCATTTCAAAACATCTCCTAGAATCAACCCATGGGCCTGTTTCACAAAGCAGGATTACTTGCTTAACCAGATAACTTGCCAGATTTAAGGTAGTCTGGGCTAAATGTAAGTCTATTTAGCCAAGACTACCTTAAATCTGGCAAGTTATCTGGTTAAGCAAGAAATCCTGCTTTCTGAAACGGTCCCCATCATGGCGACAGTCAGATACTTCCATCTCCCATGTATTTTTTGAGTCAACCACATGCACACTTTGGCTAATCAACACCTCACTCTAAACGCCTGGTGTTCTCCTGAGGAGATGCATAGAACCTGAAATGGTGTCCATCTAGCCATCCAACTAGATATCAGTAACTTCTTGGAGAAAAGAACAGAAGAATTTCTTTTTTTGTTGTTATTCTTAATATATCTTCTATTGTAAATTTTGTGTGTGTTCTGAACAAATATACATTTAGGGCCCAGACAAAGAGCTTAAGTGTTTCCTTGACTGCCTAAGACTTCTGCACCGTACTGTGTATATAAAACATGATGTAAGGAATGTGCTGTAGTTGCTGCCATGACTCGAACCTTGAGCAGCTTCTCAGTGATTCTTAGGCGAATTCTTAGGTAGTCAAAGAGAATGTTTAAAGCTATTTATCACAGCCATATGCGTATTTTATTTGGGGGGGGGGAAGAAATGTACTATTTGTATGGAAATTAATGGTTACCAAAACCTAAAGAAGTTTGCCTCTTCTCCTAAAGGTCTCTGAGATCTTGTTGAATGACTAGATGAAGACCGCTGAGAAGTTTGCCTCTTCTCCTAAAGGTCTCTGAGATCTTGTTGAATGACTAGATGAAGACCGTTGAGAAGTTTGCCTCTTCTCCTAAAGGTCTCTGAGATCTTGTTGAATGACTGGATGAAGACCGCTGAGAAGTTTGCCTCTTCTCCTAAAGCTCTCTGAGATCTTGTTGAATGACTGGATGAAGACCGCTGAGAAGTTTGCCTTTTCTCCTAAAGGTCTCTGAGATCTTGTTGAACGACTGGATGAAGACCGCTGAGAAGTTTGCCTCTTCTCCTAAAGGTCTCTGAGATCTTGTTGAACGACTAGATGAAGACCGCCGAGGTTCCTAAGTGCCCCTCCTGGGGCCCCTCAGCCATTCCCTCACATTTTGTTAAATTTCGCCTCTTCAATTAATTAAAAAGTTGAGTTGCATGACTCAATGTGGTATTGATTAGGGTGTCAAATACATGGGTCTTTCAGATGGCAAGTATAAATACTGGGGATTCGAAGTGGCACTTTGACAGGCTGTAACCGTCACCTTGCTCTTGGTACCTTTTTCTTTCTTTTACTGTATCTTGAATAGGATTTTTTTAAATGTCTCATTGTATGTTTCATGAGGCTGTTTTATTGTGTTTTTCTAGTTGGCCTGGCATTGACAAGGATGAACAATTGTCAAATTGAGCTTGCGTGGATGTTTGTAATGCTCTGGTGCCAAACAGTTGTTAGCCTAAACAAGGGTATAACTTTGGGTTAGACATTGGTGGGTTAAGGTTTAGGGGGTTGTATTGGCTGGTTTTGATTTACTGGGGGGTTACAACCTCCTATCCTCCATAATATACGTCCGTGAGCCTAAACCTATATTTTAATAATCCTGAAATGGGCAAAAACAATATAATCATGACAGGCAGGTAATTTTAAATCGGGGAATGGTGTAATTAATTGCTGGTTTCCTTCACCAGTGAGCTGAGCAGGCGGGACCCTGAACAAGCATTTTATTCAGAGTTCTCTGAACCTCTGTCTCTCTTTGGGTGAAGCTTGGGTGGTCCTCCTAATGCTGATGTTTGTTTGTATGTAGCGGAGCGAGGAGTGGAGCGTGAGCCAGGAGTGGCTTATTAATTAAGGCTTCGCTCCGATACCACTCACAATTACAATTACGATTCTGAAGCGTACCTAAATCTACCCAGAATTTTTCGGTGCGATTATCAAGATTGTTACACAACTTGACTGAGATGGAATTTGCAGGTCTTTCAAAAAGGAAACTCATAAATCATACAAGTGTAATATTCTTATCAAACATAGAGATGGTGAAACAATTTCAGTGAGTAAAGATTCACTTTGGAATCACTTTTCTCAGGAACATAAATGTGCTACATGAACGAGTGGCAATGTTGCCGCTGCTTATATTTCTTTATAATATAAGGCTTCGGTTTAAGGTGACATTAGTAGGCATGCAGATTATTTGTTCCTCTTTTAAATTGGAGCGAGTGTCGAACAATTTTACTGGAGTGGGAGGAAATTATAGAGGAGCGGTATTGAGTGGAGCGAATAAGAGCGGAGGAGGGGGCAGAGCCAACAGCCTCGTGAGCGAGGAGTGAAAATTCTCACCGCTCCACTCCGCTCACATACTCTATGTATGAATGAATGAATGAATGAATGTTACATTTATATAGTGCTTTTTCAAGACACCCAAAGCATTTTGCATTTTAGACCCCCACTGATGATGGTCAACAGGACGTTCAACACAATAGCAGAAGTGGTGAAAGGCCAGCAGAGAATTAACCAATTGGATACAGGGGATGATTAGGAGGCCAGATTTGATAGGGGCACAGTGGCCATTTTTACCTCATGTAAGGTCTGATTTACCCACGTTGGGGCATGATCTTGCATTGGTTTGTATGCCTTTGCAGATGTTCATTTCACCGGATTTGCTTGCAGTCAGCCTGACCCTAATCGGGGAGTTACTATAAATGGATTGTTTAGCATTTATAGTTGATTAAATATTTCAATTTTCATTCATCCTGCTACTGAAATAGTTTGAAGCGTTTCTGAAGTACTTCTTAATTGATGGGTGCAAAACCAGGGCCCTTAATTGTAACTTGATTTGCCACAAATGTTGAGCCATTCAGCAACTATTTATTACTATGATGGATTTTGTTGTGTTGAAGAAACCTTTGTGTAATGTAGTTTAACTCTTACTAGGTTGCAATTTATTTAGATTCTGCCCTCATCAACAGTACTTGGATGGCTCTAAGTTGGATACTCAAATCTGAGTATGGTGGCAGGTGGTGAGTTATTGGAAGTGTGTTTTTTTTCTCCCTCATTCAGTGCATTTGTAGAACTAGATGTGGGCATTTTTAAAAAATTTTTTTTTTTTAGTGCAGCGCTTCAGTTTTAAACTCTGCTGCGAAGTCCCCCTGCATCACAGCTGCTGTTAAGAACTTCTGGCACCGATAAGTGCAGAATGTACACCCATTAGTACAGCTGAGTATTCAGCGCGAGCGGCTTAAGGTACTCTCCCCGCACACAAGGGGCTCCACACACAGAGTTAAAGACCTGCCTCCTTCACTGCCGTTACCCCTTGGCTGTACAGTATATGCACTTTTGTTCCTCGTTCCCATTTAGTTGAACCTGCGTTGTCTACACTCACGCTTCACTCAGAGTGATGAGCGAAGTACCGTTCAGTAACACTGCACCTTCGGCCATCGTGTATAAGAACGCCTTTACCCTTTGGTATGGAGCTGTAAGAAATAATATTGATGTCCTTCCCTTGAGGTATAAGTTATAGTATGTAGGTCACTTGTCAGATAAGCAACTGCACAGTAGCTGTTGCAGATTCTGAAATCTAAAACCTTATGTTGCGTAAATATCCATGAATTATCAGAAGAATCATTGGCCCTTTGTGTTTTTTTTTTTTTAACGTTATGGGCTTTTCTAAGTGATTCATTAGTAATTTTGTACAAAATGTCGTACTTGAGCAGGTGACTTCGGTCAGTCACGTTTCCAAACACAATAATGTCCCTGTAGAATACTTTGGTTCTTCTGTAATAATGAATTATGATTTCTTACTTCTTGCGTGAGCTTAAAATGATTTAAATGAAATATTTTTTTTATATTGCTTAGAACGGTGGTTCTCACCCCACCCCACAGAATGATATTCTTGTATATAAATTGAGATATAGTGTAGTTTCTTTTAAACCTGACTCAAACCAGGTTGCGCTCCAACAACACACTTTCTCCGTTTATGATATTGCTCTCGAAATAGAAGGCAATGATCTAAATCTAAAACCTACTTGGCAAATGGTTGTAAAATCAGAAGCCTGACAACCATTAAATGTGTGCTTAAGTGAAAAGCCCCCCATTTTACGATACTAGCCTTCAACAAAATTAAACAAATATTGCAAATTATATTTTTAGCAATGTAATAAAAAAATAAATGAACCAAATAATGATTCCTCGTCTTTTCATCTCCATCAGCTTCCTCACGAGACGTTGACTTAATACTTTACTGTGGATTCTGGAGTGCTTCGTAACATCACAACCAAAACTTGCACTGTTTACAACCAGGAAGTAATAATATTGTCTTCTATTAAATCTTTATTAAAACCTTAATTTTGAAGGACAATGAAAGCATATTGATTATAAGTGGTATTGTTGTCCTGTATCTTACTTTCAAAAAATATCAATATACCGTAAAGATTCAATATGGACTGCTTGGCCTGTCAGGATAAATACTTTCGTTAGACAATATATTCTCCCAGAAATACTTGCCATGAATGTTGCCGTCATTTTAAAACCAATTTTACGCCACTGATACAGTGATTAGTATAATATAAAAATGCAAGTACGGCCTTTTAAGGAGTAATGGGGTTTAAGAGTATTCAGACAATGGAATGTCAAAAATGTAAAGATCCTGAATAATTAAATATCACAAAACCACATATCAAAAAAGAGAAACAGCACAAGGCTACAGAGAGGCAGTAATTCCTTAATGGAAAATTATATAGCGCCGCCGATTCAGGTTTGCAGAGGCTCTGCTCAGTGATGCAAACGGCAAACATTCATTGGCCAGGGGAAAAGTAGTAGGAAAGCAGAAAGACTAAAGACTATATTTAAACTCCTTTTCTACCATGTATGATCTGAAAGATACAAAAAGGGCTAGCAGATTTGAAGAATTGGTTGAGCTAAGAGTTTTCACTTTCTCTCCATTTTTCAAATTGCATAGTCCCCCGATTTGAGAACCAATGACCTAAATATATACGCACGCACGCACGCACGCACACACACACACACACACACACACACACACACACACACACACACACAGCCCCAGAAAATTACACCTGAATGCTTTTTTTTGTTGTTTTTTTTAGCATTCAAACACAAAATGAACAGGATAAAACAATGACTTTTTTTTTTTTCTTAATGGCTTCCAAAATGATGACTGTCTGATCCCAACATTACCCCTGTCCTTCCCCGATCGTCTGTTCCTTCCGTGTGCCACACCCCCTCGTTAACCTTGTGTGGGATCCCCATGTGATCAGCTGTTTCTGGTTGTTGCCATTAGTCCTCTGTATGAAGTTCGCGTTTGTTTGTTTCCCCAGTCTGGTCATTGGGTGCGTTCGACTTGCTTACAGCACTGGCTTAAAGCATCAGGATCAGAATACGTTGCAGTGCATTATGGTTAGATGCATTGCGACCTCTCACCCGGCTGAAACTGGAACCTCCTCCGTGACGTGAGCAGTGAGAACTGGTTTTCAGTTAATTTACCTGGTAAAATAAAGTTTAAATAAATGACATAAATGCTGTAATAGTACACGTAAGTTAGTTTATTGTTACTCTAATGTTGCGCTGATTTATTTGGTTAATTGTCCAGTCTGTGAAGAAGGCATTCAGGTAAGAATTGCATTGTAGTATGACTCATTTCCTGTGTGTGTGTGTGTGTGTGTGGAACAAAAAGCATCTGTTTTCATCAAAAGAATCAGGAAGAGACGCTTGCATATTCACAACATGCCTTCAGTGGTGGTTTCAACATGTTCAACATGCACATTATCTTGGAGTAACACATTTTCCTGTGCACCTTTTATGAGGCATATGGTGCATTTTTGTCATGTATTTTTTGTGGTTCATATTCAGTACATACTGTTCAGGTGATTAAAGTATAATTTGTCTTCTGGGGATCATACTGCAGTAAAAGTTCAACGTTAGATTGTATTACAGATTGCTAATTTTATATTCCTGTAGCTATGGCAAGAGTATAGTAGTTTCATCAGTGTAGTCCCTGGAAACTGGAATAGGTATAGAGAAAATTGCCTGGTTTCCACACAAATTAAGTGAACTAGCAAACATTGTGTTACTTGAATTCAGACAAATTTATGCTCACAGTCAATTGAACATAAGTGGTCTATACCCTAAGTGCAGAGTGCTGAAAGCTACTTTAGTATATAATAATGATATTACTCTGCATGAGTAGAGTAATGATATAACTCTGCATGCATGAATATCATTGAACTAAAGCTGAAAATTTTCTTTCTCCCTACCCTGAATCTTGTATTAAACATCAATGGTGCGTTAGACACGTAGAACACGTCTTGGTTTGAAATGAACTGCTTGGGGACATCTCAGGCATGAGGGCAAACGTGCTGAAATGTTTTACGCCTAAGAATTTTAACAAATGTAGTACATATAGCTGTAAGAACAATTTAGAGTAGAATGTAATAAAGCATATCTTGAAGGAAAATTGACAATTGAGTAAATATATAGCACAGTAAAATGTAAGAGCCTGTCATGATTTTGAGAAAGCAAACTCTCTTCTCTCTTGTTTTTAATATGCTTACTTTTGTCCTAATTTTCCAGTGTGTTCAGGCTGTCAAACTAGTGCAGGTCCCTGGTCCAGCTGCTCAATGCATCTCTGTGGTTTCAGTCTTTCCCCCCTCAGCATGCGAGTTGCACAACTGACAAATATGAAAAGGTTCAAATGGTGTTTTCTTCACTGTGTAGCCCTACATTTCCTTGTTGGAGACTTTGTGGTGTGTCTAGGTTTTAAAATTCAGGAGCCTTCAGCTCTGTGAGCGTCGAGCTCCTGGGCTGGAACATCTCTGAAGCCGATGTCCGCTTTGTGAATTGCGTGGACTTGTCAGGAATGGTGCTGCAGAGCTGGAATTCCTACCTCCCTTTCACTCTTCATGCTGATCGATGTGGCAGTGAATTAATGAGAAAACGGATTGGTGTTGCTTCTTGCATCATTGCTGACTTCTGGCACTGTTTACACGGTACTTCACTCTGGAAAACCGTCGGGTATCCTGCAGCAAAAATACGCCCAAACTACCAAAGTCGATTCATTTTTAATTGCACTAAATGGTTATTTAACGTTGCATGTTGTGGGTGTGAAATCCTAGCCAGTTGACTGCCTTCACATCCTATGTTTACACCTCGAGGTTTCAGTTTGCCCTTCAAGACAGAAGGTACAGTACCTGTCATTGGTTATATTAACTTACTGAGCCAGTTAATTGATTTTCTAACGTCATTGTTTGTAGCCAAGTTAGACTTTGATTTCCCCTGTTCCTTGAACACATTGCTCGTGATGATTTTGTTTGCAAATGGCTACATTAAAAAAAAAACAATTTTTTTTTGTAGCCTGACTGATAAAGGTTATTTCTGCATATTGAAGGCGTCTTGCTCTAGAAAAGTAAATTTACTTAAGCATTTCAAACAAGCATGGAAATTACTTCAGCATTTTTATATTTGGTTCATTTTGCACATGGCATCTTGCGGTTCACTAGAAGCATAATATTTTTTTTCTTTAACCTTAGTTCCATAAATTAAGTTTTATAAAGTGGCTATTTACTGTCTTACCATTTTAAAATCCATAAACCTTTTTAGGATGAAACTTTGGCTCTGCGCAAAGAAGGAATCGGAGTCATCCTGGATTCAGAGTTGCCACATCTGGTCGGCATCGACGATGACCTCCTCAGCACAGGAATCATCCTTTATCACTTAAAGGTGAGTTTGACTTGCAAATCGACAAATGAGTAGCTCTTGGCTGATAACTGGGAAAAAAATTAAGAACTCGAATGATCATTGCTTGCCAGTGTTTTCAGAATCTGAGGTTTGCTTAAAGTCTCTCTTGGCCCTGTCAGGAGGGAAGGACGAGTGTTGGGCAAGAGGATTCGGAGACTGACCAGGACATTGGTGAGTGTAACAATGAGCAGGGCCGTTTGAAGGAATTTGGGGGCCCCAAGCGAAATGGGCGCTCACACAGTTTGTCGCTGCATTTTATTCTTAA